>PVJX010003137.1:35476-113903 GCA_004027295.1 Dolichotis patagonum
AAAAAAAAAAAAAAAAAAAAAAAAAAAAAAAAAAAAAAAAAAAAAAAAAAAAAAAAAAAAAAAAAAAAAAAAAAAAAAAAAAAAAAACCAGAGGATAAACTTGAGACATTTCTAAATAAATGAATACAACCTGTGACTGTACTTTTAGAGAAATAAATTGGACACACAAGACGATAGAATTCTTACAAGGCAAGAAAGGGCATTTAACTAAATATATTTGCAGTTAGACTTCTGATCCCATAGTACTTTTTACTTTGATCACAGTCTGCTTCCACGTGGCTCTGCACATTAAAATCAGTGGGGAAGGTAGTTTCCATGGGAACCACATAACTCCAGAGTAACCATTGGCCCACGAGAAAGTGAAAGCAGAGGACATACATTCCTGGTTTATGTGGTGAGAGGTTCCCTTCAGGACAATTGTATCAAGTTCTCTAAACTGCTCTTTTGACAGTTTTCACCTAGAAGCCTTTATTTTGAGCATGTGTATTGGGTAACTGGGCGCTTATCTCCTTAATTTGCATAACAGAGATGGTGACATTTCTTTGTATATCCAACTTGGTTGTCATACTCAAGAGGACTGACAATTTTAGGAGATGGCTTTATGATAATACCGGAAACTCCTTTGACTATGTGCAGAGGATTGGAATACTCAGTTAGTTAGCAAAGGAAGAATATGATCTTCAATACCTTATTATTGGTTGACATATCTTCCACAGAAATATGAGAGCAGAAAAATTGATAGTTCATTTTATGTTATATGATCCGCAAATTCTCAAATGCAGATGTGTGATTTTTTTTCTAAATGACAATGTAGGTGTAGCCACATGAATCAAGACAATCTTGATGAGGAATACATTCAATTTACCTGTATCCCATTCCTGGACCCTTTGAAGTATACCATATATGTATAAATTGCATTATTTTCTTGTGATTAATATAACTATTGCAACTTTTGATCTTACTGGGTATCACTAAATGAATGCACTAAATGCTATGGAACTGTTTACTTTTTAATGGTTAATTTTAGGTTTTGTGAGTTTTACATAAATTATCAAAAAATTAGTTGAGCAAATAGTTATGATTACATCAGCCAACCTTTACAGGAAGAACTTTTGAGGGGAGCGGTTATTGAGACACTTGTGGCTTTGAGGGCAATGGAGAGGAGGGAATGATACTGGTGGTGTTAAGAATACCAGCACTGGTGACAGATTGCCTGAGTTTTAAATACCAGTCCTGTTACTTTTCAACTATGACATTGGGCAAGTTACTCAATCTCTGCAAACCTCAGCAGTTGGGAACATGCAGTTGGGAACAGGCAGATAACAACTTATAGGAATTATCAGAAGGGCTAAGGTAACTAATCAATTTAAAGCACTTGGAATACTGTTGGTCATCACAAGCCTTCAGTGAATGTTTCCTAGTGTTTTTTATCATTTTGATATCTTTGGTTACCCTCTTGACCAATTCTTTCTAAGTTTGGGCTGCATTATTTTTGCTTTGTAAATCTTAGATCAATTCCTGTTCTTCAATTATTTAAATGCAAGGCTTGAGTCAATTGTGAATTTCATCATCTCCAAAAAGCTACCTTCAGGTTCCACAAGAGCCCCTAAATTCCATGGAAATTTTTCTTTGCCTACTTACAGCAAAACCAAGTACCCAAAGTAGGTGACTTAGAACAAAGAAATGTGTTCTCGTACAGGAAGTCGGAAGTCAGAAAGTGAAACTGTGTCATCAGGGCCATGTACTTTCCAATCCTCCAGTGACAGCTACTTGTGTCTCCCAGTTGCTGGTGGCCCCCAGCGTTCCTTAGCTTAACTCTAATGTCCGCCTCTGGCTGTCTTCTTGTGTGTCTTCACATCATCTTCCTCTGTGTATGTTTACGTCCAGATTTCTCTTACTTAAAGGGCACAGCTCTTAATGAATTAGAGACCTACTCTCCAGTATGTGTAATTTAACTGATTTAATTTGCAGTACCTGTATTTCTAAATAAGGTTATTCAGAGGTACCTGGGTTAAGACTTAACAGATCTCTTGGAGCATATGATCTACCAATTTTTATTTTTTTGTTAATATACCATATTCATAAACTCCACTGTCACATTTCTGTAGCCCTTATAGGCCAGCTAGCTGGGGAATAGACTCAAGGGAGCAAAACTATCTCTTTTTGTAGACATTATAGCCTTGTAATAAATAGTACTCTATACATGCACTACCATGATTTGGTCATATGTGGTTTCCTTGCTGGTCTGTGATCTTCTTAAGGTTAAAGATTTTGTTATATTCAATCCTAAAGGATAAAAAAGTACTACCGTACAGGCAAATAGATTCCAATAGATGTGGAAAGAAGAGGAATGAAGGAAGGAAGGAAGGAGGACTATAACTCAAATGCCTGTTGTCACAATAGTTGCCACCTGTGAGTTACCTAGGGCCTTGGTTCTCCTTTTATTTACATTTGAATTTGTCTATTTCTTCTTTCAGTTCTATTAGTTTATGCTTTGTGTATTTTGTAGCTTTACGGTTTGATGGACAGTTAAAATTGTTACACTTCACAGATTGACTTATTGAATGTAGTTCTCAGTGTCTAGTATTTTTCTACCCTCTGAACTCTACTTTGATATTAATATAGCCACTCTTGCTTTCTCTTTAAATACTTCTATTATATATATTTTTTATCCTTTTACTTTCAATTTGTCTACAGTTGGAGTTTTTCGTAAGTGAGTTTATAGTTAGGTTATAACACCATGTTGATGTTCTCTACCTTTTAATTGATGTATTTTAATCACTTTTATTTGTAATAGAATAAGGGTCCCTCAAAGATATCCATATCCAAAAACTATAAATACGTCACCTTTTATGGCAAATGGAAATCAAGGTAGCAGATGGGATTAAGGTTGTTAAACAGCTAATCATGACAGGTATATCTGCATCATGTGACTGTACACACTGCAATCAGAGGTTCCTAAAAATAAAAGATGAAGGTAAGAGAGGATGTTACCGTGATATGATATGAATCAGTTTCAAGTTCTTATAGCCATTCTTTGAGACTAAGACTACAGTTGAAAATGTTTCTTATTTTTTTCTATGAGTCCCTTGATGTTCCCATCCAGTGACACAATGGGATGTCCTTATTCCTCCTCTGGACACTGTCTCAAAGATGTCTTTGTGCTAATGTCATCTTCTCTCACCTGAATCCCTTTCTACCTGCCTTAATTCTGACAGCCACTATCCCTTTGTCTTTTATTATTTTTCTCCTAATTACTGTATTTTTATGTATTTACTTATACTCTCCTTATTGAGCACATACATTCCTTTTTTCTTTCAGAAATTTCTATGATGCCAAAGGTATTTTGTTTTAAATGTTTTGAAGTGCTGTACACTTACCAAGTGTAATATTGCATGGTGCTAAAATTAATTTTGAATCGATAATTAGAGTTACATGTAGTTATGCCGTCAAACTTTAGTTTTTATTGACAAACTGAGACCCTTTTTTATATCGATCTTCAACATGGCATTCATCAGTCACCCAGAATATTGAAAAAGACTCCTGTAGGCACGTTTCATTCAACTTCAGTATCAAATTAATAGAAAGAATCAGGTTCTGGCAGCACTTAGAACACAGGAGAATGACATTTAGTTCAATATAATGGCTAACATAATCCTATCTACTAAACCTACTGAGATTTTGTCCATTTGAGTGTGAACTGATACAAAATGAAAGGACCTAGCTAGTACTGTTATTGAAACTGGTTCATTTATGTGGATATGTAAGCTTGAACGTGGGTGCTTAATGAAGGCTGGCGATGTGGGGAGAGCAATTTAGTGTACAAACAAGAACTTTTGTGCACTGCAGTACCTGCTTGTTAGCATTTCCCTCTGGAAATGAATGGTTGAACCATGACTGAGAAGGACTCTCACAGAGAGAGCTGGAAATAATATCTTAATTAGCTGTGAAGTGAAATCTGTCCTATTTTTAATTTTTATTTTTATTGGCACATTTGTGGTGTATAGTGGTTACATGCCTCATGTTCTTGTGTGGAGTTGGTACATGTAAATGAAAAATCTTAATTTTTTTTATTTGTCCCTTTCCTTTCCTTTCTTTTCTTTTCCTTCCTTTGCCTCCCCTCCTCTCCTCTCCTTTCCTCTCCCTTTTCTCCATCTCTTGGTCCTATTCCCATTTGCAACTGCTCTATCTCTCTATTGTCTATCTATTATCTATCTATCAATCAATCAATCTTTATATATCATTTATATAATTTTAATAACTCTAAAATGCCAAATGGAAAAGAATATGCTTTATTTATTTATTTTTAAAGAAGACAAATATTCAATCTACCAACCAACTATGAGTCTGGTGAACATCTAGTTTAAGGATGTTAAAAAAAGTCTTCTTAAAAAATCATGAATTTTGATTTCTTTTATGTGGCTTTTCCCTGATGACTTCAACATTCTCAGTTGGCAGTGCCTATAAAAATCCTGGGTCTTACTGTGGGACATGTGTGAAGAATAAAAGAAACAGAAGCCTGGAAGAGAGTCTTCAATTGGTGATCATGTCTCTGGCATCCTCTTGATTATTCTTTTGTACATGGAGGTTTCTTCTGAGTTTTTAGTAACAAATCGGGCCACATTTCTTTAGCTCATCCATGAGGTCAGTTTTATTTCTTGTGCAGACTTTTATCTAGTTCTTTTCACTAATACTAAGTTGAAAACAAACTGTCATAGACAGAACCAACTTTTCCTCACCTTCCTCGTTCATGTTAGCATAGGAGTTGGTGTTGCAATGTCTCCACTTCTGTAGAAAACAAAAAAACCTGAAATTAACCAATAGAACGAGTTTTTCCCTATGAACTCAGCAGAATCTCCAAGTTGTCTTATGCTCTCCCTCAGTTGGAATCCAATTTATTCTGCTTAGATTTTGTTCCCCTTGCATTGTAGGCAGCGAAACTGTTAGTAGGATTTACCTTTTGGTTCTTTCTTATATTGAGAACTAAAACTGTGGAGAGTGCCATTCAGCATTTAAAAGAAGACAGGTTGGAAATGGGAGCTATCACTAATCTCTGAAACATGAAAATATGCGCCTGAATATTGGCTTAAAAATTCATCTCTTTCTAGATAACCTGACTTGACAAAGCTAGTGAGAATCTCATGTGCAATATGGTATGTTCATCATGTTACAGCTCATTTCCTTTACTTTCCTAACCATGTTTTTCACATTGGTTTCAAGTTGAGCCAGTTGCCGCTAGCAGAGCATATTGAGAATATAACTGCCCTAAATATGACAGATAGCTAGCAACTGTTGTTGAAAACCTGACACTGTATTGGATCTGCCTCAGCAATGAAGCTGTTCCTTACAGAAGCCAAACACTCTGAAATATTCATCTTTGTGCTAAGCTTTTACACGAATTCTTCTGTGGTATTAACATTGAGAAGGCTCATCTTGCCATCTCCAATTTTTGAGTTATATATCTTTTTGGGCAGGCAAAAAAGGTGTTGTATGCATTTATTAATTCATTATCAATATCTCTCAATGCATTCTGCAGGTATTTTAGTTTCTTACACCATATGTCAAACATGGACTTTAACTCATTAGTTATTGACTGTACACACCTGGATTTACTTTATGACTGTTGGACAGATGAAGGTATTGTTTCTGTTTAGGTAGATAATGCAGCAATATATAATGTTGAATGGGCCTTTGGGAAGCAAATGGAACTTATAAAAATAATCTAATCTGTGTGGTCGTTTCCCAGTTTATCTCAGTGTTCCTTTAATCCGCACTTTTTCTTAAATACTGTATTTGCAATTTAAGCACTGCCACATGCTGCCACTGCTGTTATAAAGATACATTAGATTGATAGAATGATGCTGCGTTCTTTATGCCTAGAGATAATAATGACTTCCTCTGTTCTCTCTAATCATGTTTTTATGGTTTGTTTTCCAAAATACTGCATACTTGACCTTAAAAGGGGAAAAAGACTGCACATTTCATTTAACGAGTAATAAAAAGTTGGGTTCTCATTTTGCATTTAAACCTATGGGGAATACATTTTACTATAAGATATTTTCATTATGATCCCCAGGTCTCGGACAATTCTGGCTGACTCTGGCTGCTTGAGGACTCTGTCTCAATAATTGAAAATAGATGCAGTGGACTTTGACCCATTTTACTTTCTGTGTCTCTAAGTTGAAAACCACATTCCAGTCTTCCGTAAGATTTTAGAAAGTCACTGTTTTTAATAGATGGAAAGAATAAACTCATGCTTGATTTCTCTCCCGCTTCACTGTTACCTTTTAATAGTTCTCCCATTACAAATTCTAGAATAATAGGTGATAATGACACTGTTTGTTGCACCTTGTTTAAAAGGTAGAACACTTCTAATATGTTCCTCTTAGAAAAATACATTATTTGAATAGTTTTCTGTTTTCAACTATACATTTAAGAAAATTGGTCTTCTTGAAATCTTTATATCTCTTACATTAAGTAATTTATGTGCACAATATTATTAATATAATTAGGATGAATCCTAAATAAAATGCTAAGCATAGCTAAAGTAAAACTATCTTAAAGCACATGAAAGCATAATTATTTCATTCTTTTGAAAATGCAGTAACTTTGTACATAAGAAGAGACTAATTTGATACTTACCCTTTAGTTAGTTAAAAGCATGAGCTACTCCAAGTTATAAAGTTGAGAGATACACTAATGTTTTTCTCTTTAAAGACAGATTCACTAAATTTTTCACTTGTCAATTTGGGTCAGAGTCTTTTAACAAAAGTACATTACATTTGTATAATAAAGTATCTAGAGCCCACCAGTAACACTGGTCATGTTGTAAACTGTAATATGTACAATTGATAGTTGTATATTTTGATAGCCACATAATTAAGGACTTTCTTTCATTATTGAGTATTATTCTATACTCATCTTTTAGAAAATCTTTGGGAATTTCAAGTAACGTCTTTTAAAGAATTTGTATTCTTTTACATTCTGATGACCAACAAATGAGCAGCAATTGGATGAATTTATTTCTTTCTCAGGTTGTTTTAGAAAGGTGCTCAGAGGTTCTGTTGTTCTCATTACGCTTCTCTGATCTTCATTAGACTGCTGTTTCCTTTCCTGATCTTCATTACAATATTCTATACTGTTATGGCTTGTGTCTAGACGTCCCTGCAAAGCCTCACATGGTACTAGGGCTTTTTCACAGGTGGCTTAATCTAGAGTGTGGGATGCTGGGATTAAGGGTGTGTGATTAGTAAATCAGGCCACTGGTTCGGTTGGCATAGTTCTGGCTAGGATTAAGGGTGTGAGTGCTCGGGCGGGTAGCCTGCATATAATATCAGGGACAGAAAGAGTCTTGTCTTGCTTCCTTGTTGCTTTTGTTGTCTTCTGCCACCATAAATACTTGCTCCTGCCATGTGCCACCCTGCCCTGGAGCCAGCTGATTATGAACTGAAACCTCTACAAACTATGAGCTAAATAAACCTTTCCTCCTTTAACTTTGGATCTTGGGTATTTTGTCTCAGAGACAAGAGAAAAGTAACTAAGACATGTAACTTCTTTGAGAAACAAATTAGTTTTTAATAAAACATAAGGTATTCATAATCCATCTAATTCTTTTAATGATCATTCAAGAATTCGATGGTTCTATTTCTTTCTAACACAGAGCAGAAAAATATGCTTCACTTACAGGGATTTATTTGAGAAGTTTAAATTATTTTTAAAATATCTGAGTTAATCAGCTTTAAAGTTTAATCAGAAGTTGCATACAAAATTATGGCCTTAAATCTACATATAGTACAGACAATATATTGCCACTTAAATAAATAAACTTTTCAGACGTGTTATTTTCCATGTTTGTAATTGGAATGCACAGCCACAGAGCCTCACTCTTTAATGAAAGACAAACAGTTAAACACACAGGGTGTGTGCATGTGTGTACAAGGGCAGCAGTGGGAGGTGGTTTTTGTTGAACGCCACTGTGTACTGAGCACTGGGCTATGTGACTGTTCATAGGTCTCATTTTGTAAAGTGTAGTGTGTTCCTCTGTAAAGCATATCACACCTCACCTATGATTCTAGTTTTATAGCTCTGACTGCTAGTTCCTTAATTGTTGTAGTAAAATGACAGAGTTGGAAGCCAAGGAAACTTTCCTACGGACCCATGGAAGGATTTAGTTATAGCATCTTGGAGTTAGGAATTTTAGAGCACATCAAATCCAATATTATAATTTTATACAAGAAGGAACTGGGACTCAGGAAGGCTCAATAACTTTCTCAGGGGCTTTCTGGCACTACATAGGGGGACATTTCTGTTTCCAATTCCAATTCCAATTCCAATTCCAATTCCAATTCCAATTCCATGCACTCTGAGAGCTGGTGGTGTGGTATGTCAGTGGTCTTTCCTGGACCTGGGATACTGGGAAAGATAGATTCCTTTATGGGTTTTTATTATCTTTAGATATCCATCTCTGCTTTCAGTGCCTGCTTATTCCATTTCCTTTAGTAGCATCTGTATCTTGACAAATCTTGCTGTAACTGTATTAGAGTTCTGGGATTCTGAGAAACCAAATGAAACGTTTGTTATTATAGGGCTCAAGTGAAAGTAAGTTCAGATTTATTGAAATGTTCAGCAGGAAACTCAACCACAAAAACTGACTGAAAGACTGAGCCTGAATATATGTCTTCCGACGTGCTCCACAGTGCGTTCTTAGGTGCCTGTATTACCTATTAAATTTTTATAAGCATTTTTTTATTAAAGCTAGACCTAGAGGAATGAAAACTTTATGAAAGGATCAAAGCATTTATTTCTCAATTTTCTTGAACTATAGTATGAATCCCTTCAAAAATACTGGTGAATCTATTCATAGAAATGTATTTGTTATAGAAAAAGAAATTACCCAGTCTTCTGTTAGTGAAACACATTCATTTTAGCTATTGTGTGTGTGTGTGTGTGTGTGTGTGTGTGTGTGTGTGTGTGTTAGGGTGTAATAAATTGTTATTTCCACAAACCATAATTTCTTTGTTCTGGGCATAGGATAGTACTCAACAAGCTATCTTGAATTCAGTATGAGTCTAACTTTCCTTCTTAATTATACTTTGTAATAACTACTTCAACAACTATATTTAGGAGATATTTTGGGAATATTTTCTAAGTTAATCAATGGGAATTATATTACAGTCAGACAGGAATAACTGTGCTACTGGGCAGTAGGGTGAATATAGATAAAATAATGTCCATTTCAAGAAGCTGTAAGAATGTTTTTACTATGAAGAAATAATATTTGAATAGATACATAGATTTAACCTTCTTTAAACATTATAACATGTGCACAAGGTGTGATGAAAAATACTATAAATGTTTAAATTAGAATATTTTTTAAAAACATATCATCATTAATCCTCCTCAAACTGTGCTCCCCTTATTTGAAATAACACTATTTCATTATTCTTGCCACATTCTGAATTTATGGGAGTTGTCTTTTGTGAGTCTTTCTTTAATTGTGCCTAGTAGCTGCCTTGATGTTCTGAATTGAGAACATTACATTTACCTTTCATGGTCATTTTGACTCTGAGGAAGAGCCAGAAGTTGTCGGTGAATTGAGCTGGTGAATGAGGTAGACACACTGGAATGTTTTTTAGGAGCCTGCCTTTCTTTGCCAAAGAAAGTGGCAAGTGCTGGTGTGGTGGTGCACACCTATAATCTCAATGCTTGTGAGCCTGAGGCAGAAGGATCACCAGCGGTTCAAGGCCAGCCTGGCCTACATATGTAAGTTCCAGGACAGCCTGGGCTACATAAACAAGTTTCGGGTGAGCCTAAACTGTCTCAAACTCTGTCTCAACACCACCACCACCACTACCACCACCACCACCACCAAAAAAAAGAAAGATAGAAAGTGGTCAGAACAATGAGATGTGTGTTCAAAGTGAAGTGAATTAATTTCAGTGTGTTATTTATTGTAATAATTTTTACGAGTATAATTTTTTTTTTTTTTTGTACCAGGGATCGAACTCACGACCTCATGCTTGCCAGGCAGGCGCTTAAGCCACTGAGCTAAATCCCCGGCCCCTATTGTAATAATTTTTAATCTAAAACACTCACCAATTATTTTGGTAACCCCTTGTATATATATATTGAAACAATACTTGCTATTCCATTAATATAAAGAATGATATATTTTTATGAGTGAATTAAAAATAAATGTAATATAAATACAGACAGTTCCTGAGGATACTTGTTATCATAAATAAAATTTAATTTAAAAAGTGAGTGTGTCTTGAGATACTTGTTAGAATAAATAAAAATAACCTTTCTGGCTTTCAGTTTTCATCTTCATGCAGTTTTATTCTTGATAAAGTTGCAGGCATGTCTGTGCCACTTCTGGGTTATGTGCTTTTACATTCATATTAATGGGAGGACAGTCTCTAAAGTATGTATTGGGACACTGAGACCTGGTTCTGGGTGACACAAGTTAATCAGAATTGTAAATTATTACATAACTCTTCTATTTTTCATTGGAAGCTTTGGTGAAGATGTTGGCTCTGGCTAATTACTGGGCTTGATTCTGCCTTTTCAGGAAGGCTGGCTCATAAAAGATCTGATACTTTCTTTCCTGAAACAAACAAAAACAGCTTTGGGACTGTCAAAAGAAACAGCAGCTCTTGAAGGCTAATCATTACCAGCTTTGGTCATGTGGTTGTAACTGTTGCATGAATTCTGCTTCAATCAGGGAAAAATATGCTTAAGTGCCAGTAAAAGTTTTTTGTACTGCTATGAAATTTTGCAATTTATGGCTTTGTACAGATCAGCCTGTGTTACTAGGCAACACTGTATGTATCATTCACTCAATTTATTCCTTATGCCTCACTCAGCATCCTTACAAATTCTAGTTTTAAAAAAATCACAATAAGTTATTACAGGGTTAAATTCTTATTACAAAAGCAAAATGGAAGTTTTTGATACTGAAAAAGGAAGCAGTATTTAAAAAATACACTTGATAGAAAACAGTAAGAATATTTAGCGCTTAACTATATTCACCTCAGGGGAAAAAAAGTGGTTCCAAATGGATTTAATGATCATACAGTTTTCTGATTGGCCATTAAGCAGGCCAGGTTTGGGGCACTTAAGCAATCATATTTGTGATGCTGGTTTTAATTAAGTAGTGCACTGCAGGATATTCAATGACCAAGGAAGTGTGGTATTGCAGCTTACTTGCTGTGCATCCACACATTCCGAGGGAAGAGAAATACCTGAAAAGATATAGCACCTCTCTCCCTTCCTCTTTCAGTATAATCTGCTTGAGACTATGCATTGTTATGCTGACTGAGTCTTCCTATCTACACAAAGTCTTTTAGCAACAAATGGCAACCTTTTCCTTAAAGAAAAAATTGATTTAAATGGCAGTGACAGAGGCTCAGATACACCAGGGTTGATTCAGAATGCAGCAGAGAAATCCTAGCAGCAGTATTTGAAGAGTTACGGTACCTTGTTTCGTGATCTTGAGGGGCTTTCCGTTTTGAATGCTTTTAGTGTTTTGAATTTCTATTACTGTTCTTGAGTAGCTTAAACAGTATTTCAAAAAGCATTACTATGCCAAAAGTAACCCAAAAAATCATGTTTTGAGCAGAAGCTCCCCAAGTTTTATCTTAATACAACTCTCCCATGTAACAAATTCTTTTTAGGTAAGAGTACGTGAGAAGTGTGAGATACTCATTTTATGTGCCTAGAAGTAAGGCATTTAAGTTAAAACTCTGCCTAAAATGTGACCTCATGTACTAGATTTCACTACACAAAATGTGGCCCTTAGAGCAGGGTTACAGACATCCCTTGGGAGCCTGTAAAATATGCCTGTAAGGTGCATTGCAGGTGCCCCTCTGTAGCCTTGGCACCAGGATCTGTAGCCTCCCAAGATTCCTGCTTGAGCATTTTAATGCTTGTGAACTTCGGAGAGCACTACTCAAGCAGCACAGCGCTAAATGTGAGATCGGATTCCTTGTGGCTGCAGGTCCTGTGCTTTGCAGTCTCTGTCTCTCCAGGTGGGAGGCCACGATCCTCGCAGGCATGTGGAGGTTGTCGCTGTGAGCTTTAAGGACAAAGCACTTGTAACCTGGTGATACACAGAAGACTCCAGAGCTTCTCATTCCTAATCACCTGCAAGGCTTCCTTTTCCTTCTCCACTTTCCTAGGTCTCATTGCGAGACAGTAGCTTTAATTTCTTCTAATTGTGTGTCTTTGTCCCAGGGTTGATGAGGTGTCACTTTCATTGCCTTGGAAAGTCTTTTCTGAAGTTACCTCCCCTGGCTGATATTTAAGAGTTGCAAACACACTTCCATTCCTTGTGAGGTGCTGTGTTATGTTGGAGCAGAAAGACTTCTGTCAGGGCTTGCTTCCCTTTTAGGGACTAGCAGCCTTCATCTGTAGGGTAGGGAGGTCAGAGTAGTCTATATCCAGTGCCATCTCGTTTTCTAGAATTTGTAACATGTAAAACGCTCCTCCAGGCTTTCTGACTGAACTGAACCCTGGCTTGATGAGGGCAGGGAGGGAAAGATTCATGGAATGAAGTTATATGGAAAGTAAGTAATTAGCCAGGAGCTGACATTTCAGCTGGTGAAGAAAGGGTGGGCATGTGGACACAAGGGCATCGGGAAGGCGAGCTGGGAGTCCGGCACCTGGCGCAGAAGGTGCACACACACCAGCCGCTACAGAAGCAATTTCCCAGGTATGTCAAGAATGGCCTCTACTCATTACCATTTTCCTTGTCTTTTCTGGTGGTTTCTGTAGAGCTCATCTGTTACTTTCTGGCTGCTCAACGACTGAATATAGAATTGATGTTGCAAATAAGCCACCAGGTTTTGGGGGCATTCCTTCTGGTGCTTCCAATCACACTAGTCTCTAGGGTTCAGTGGTGTCAGTGGAACCAGGGACTGACATTGGGTAGCAGCAGTGTGTCCACTAGACTGTTTTGTGCAAGAAGCTTTGGGTTCTATACTTTTTCTTTCTGCCTGTTTTTCAAGACTGATTTTAGGTAAGTTGAGTGTGAGTTGTTTTGGGTCCCTCCAGACAACTACATCCACCTAGGAGGCAGTTAGAAATACAGACCTCTGGGGATCTGGCTCTTGGACAAAAAGGACAGCAGTGTGTATGCATAGTCTCCTAAAGTAAGTGAAAGAGAAGACGTGCAGAAATCCAGAGGAGTGCAGTGTTTTGAAGAGAAGGAAGGATAGAATTTCAAGAATGCCAGTGGTATTAGATATAGAAGACAGATACATGGAGTTTCCTTTTGTCCAGGTCTGTAAGTAGAAAGTGAAAAATCTGAGGTCAGAATAATTTCTAAATTGTTAATTGGTAGTTGAATGGTAGTGATTATGTGCTTATGTTTCACAACTTGACAGTTTTGCAGAAAAGAAAAAGGATTTTTGAGACTCAAAATAGTTGGATTTTGATTATTTGGAACTTCTTGCTTTCCCCCTTCTTCCCCTCTTCCATCTTCTTGCATTTGTTTTTCTCTTGAAACTGTAAGAAGGAGGGAAATGATTCCATCGACTTTAGCCTTAACTACTTTGTATCATTTTCTCCTGTTGTTAAAAGAACACTTGAGAAAGATGACGTCCTCCACCGAAGAGAGAATTTGGGGTTTCTTTGGGCATCGAGTATGGAGGTGAGGAAGAATGGGAACCGGGCATGAACACAAATTGAGAAGGTACCCTCCTGTAAGAAGTAGCAACCTCTTCTTTCCATTTGTCCTCTGTTGGAAAGGCTACATAAGAAATGAACTCCAAATGTATATAGGAAACATATCTTACACTTATTTCTAAATCTGCTAGTGGCAATAACCTGAAATCCTTCTCAATATAACTACCGAATCTTATTCGGCTCAGGTTAAAAAATTTCAGATGTTTTCCTGAAGCTGCTTATGTTTTATATAATAATAACAACTTTTGGTAAAAGTATTGAGAATAGTCTCATTTGAAATCTTAGCTACTTTTTGACACTGAAAGTGAAGAGGAAAAATATGGGAAAATATTGGGTCCTTTTATTTAGAAATTAAATTCTGGACTCAGAATGATGGAATGAAAATGACATCATAAAAACACTTCTTAGGAAGTTTTTATTTTTTCCTTTTGTATTGAAATACTTGAGTTAAAAACATACAAGTAATAAAGGAAAGGTGTTGTATACTTGATATAATTGCTCTCAACGAAGTACAGATGTGGTATTTACTATCAGAAGATTAAGAAAAGAATATACAATTCAAGTAATCAAAAGCTTATCTTTGGCTTCTGGAAAATTAGTCACTGTCTACCAGTATCTTTTAAAATATCAGATCATGTGATTAACATTGATAATTTTTGTGCTTGCCTGTAGGTAAATGGATAAAATGATTGTTTCTGACTAACGAGGTATGCTTCTGTGGTTTAGGTACATAATGATATGTATTTTGAAATAAAGATTACATTGCTTTAAATTCTGCAAATTACTGTGGAATGTAAGAACTCCATACACACTAAGCCCGATGAAATGTTAAACTTAAGTGGGGGAAACTGAGCAGGTGGCTCAGTTTAAGCATTGTTAGGTGAACCTCACGAGTACACCTTTATGAAAGGATGAAGACGCAGAGCACAGGACCTTACCGTACCCAGAGCATCAGAGTATCCCTGGCAAGAAGGAATAGTAGGAAATAACATGTTGTATTGGCCGGAAAACATGAGGACTGATAAACAGGAACTCTAAATAAATACTTATGAATAAGCTTTATTTGATGAAGAAGTTTTCTGCTTCCCACCATTAGGATTGGCGGGTACTGTTTGAGAACCACTGTGCTGTCAGTGGTAACATGAACATTTCTATATGTAGCAACATAGGTTGGAATCTCCCCTCAGAATGTCTCCAGAAAGCACTCTAACAGTCTTTGTGGGAGAAAAGATGAATCCCTGCAGGAAGAAAGGATGCAGGGTTGCCATTCAGCAAGGGGAACCTAATGACATGAATGGATTTGTGGGAGAAGCTAGGTACTGAGTTTGATTCCCAAAAGGAGGCGGTGATGCAAGACAAAAGGGAAGGGAGAAGGAAAGGGGTAATGTGTGAGGTGGGAGAAACTTGCTACTGCATGGAATCTAGGGCAGAAATGTCTGGAGGAATAGAGGACTTTTGGAATCAAGGGTATTCTGTAATGAGGAAACCCATGACAATGTGCTGTTTCTGTGTTGTGTCGTGTGAATATGCATGTGTGCGCACATAATGGAAACTGTTTCACGCCTCTATCCGATGGGACAGGGGATGGACACAGTCTGTTTGGAACAGTGGGATAGTCTGTAACCTGAACTGGGGAGGCAGATGGCTAGAACTAGGCGAACTCTTCAGTCTTCGAGAGATTCTTTTGGAGACCTCGGACTTTGTGAGTGTGAACCAATCTCATCCAAGGTTTCAGTGGACTCAGAAGTCCCTGTTGTCATCACAGTGGCATCATGAGTCCTGCCAAATGCAGCCCTGGATGGCTCTCATTCCCCAGTACTGTACCTGCACACTCTTCCTTCTTGAACCTTCATGGGATTAGGGATTGGTGCAATGTACTAGGAGTCTATGTAAGGAAATTACAAAAAAAAAAAAAAATCTGAGTCAGAGTTAATCAAAAGGCCTTGCTTAAAAAACAGTTCATTAGGTGATTCTAGGTCTCTATCCATGATCTCATGTAAGAACTTTCCTTAGGAATTCCACACTAAACAGGTCCATTTGGGGACCTGATTTGCTCTTGCTTTGATAAAAGAGTTGGAGATTTAATGGTGCCATCATTTAATCCCAGCTACGAGAGGCTAGCAAGTCTCTATAATTTCCTTCCCTCTCCAATTTAATAAGTGGTATCTAAATTATTTGCTTCAGAAACGACCAGAGCATTTAATTAATTACTGTGAAAGTCAACAGTTGTAGCTTGTTTACTTGCTAGACTTAATATAAAGTCATCCAAAATCAAACTGCAGTAAGCGTAAAATCTAGTATGGTGTGTAAGGTCAATTAATGCTTTCCATTAGTGAGTATGATTTTCATAGACAAAGACTAGTGTAATTCTAGCTTGGAATCCAGTAAATGTGGACATAAATAAAATTTTAATTTTGAACAAATAGTCATAGACATTATCTTAGAAATGTCTTGAATGATCATAGTTTTTTTTTGTTTTTTTGGAGGAGGAATACAAACAAGAGCAATGTAATTTAGAAAATAAGAGGGCAAATTCTGGCATCAAAATGCCTGGTTTCAAATTTTAGCTCCAGGATATCCCAGTCACATTACTCTGGACCAATTATGCAAAATCTCTAAGTTTCTTTCTGTCTCATTGTATAATAGCAGAACTGACAGGGGTAGTTGTTATGAGGACTAAATAATATAATGCATATAGGAGAAAATTCTATTCTTACCCTATAGTAAGAATTTGATGAGTGATAGTTGTAATAATTTTATAGAAAATTGGGTTGTCCTTTATTGGACAGTATTGACAGGAAACTCATTCTCAACTGGCTTGAAGAAGAGAAAATTCTTGTTTGGGAAAAAAAGAGGCCAAGAGGTTATTTTGGTTGCTGACAAAGAAAGTCGATTTCCACTTATGTCATAAGCTTTGGTTCCTTTTCATATCTTTGTCCATTTTTTAAAACCACTTTGGCTGTATTCTTCTGCTGTCTGAGGAATCTCAGAAATTCTCATCTCTCCCATCAGAGTGGCAACTTTTCACATCCACATGGACTCCACATGAGAAAGAATGAACTGTTAATTCCTAGAAAAATTCAAACAGAGTGAAAAGAAAACCTACAGATTGGGAAAAAATTTTAACCAACTGTCCCTCAGACAGATGACTTCTGTCAGGAACATATAAAGAATTGAAAAGAATCAGGTTCTCCAAATTCAAAGATCCAACCCAAAAATGGGCATCTGGGAAGAATATACACTTCTCAGCTGAAGAAATTCAAATGGCAAATAAATATATGCAAAAATGTTCCTCATCATTGATCATTTGAGAAATGCAAATGAAAAGAACATTGAAATTCTCTCCTCTGAAAGAATGGCTATCACCAAGACATTAACCAACAACAAATGCTGGAGGGGCTGTGGGGAAGAAGGAACACTTCTCCAGTGTTGATGGGAGTGTAGTACAACCACTATGGAAATCAGTGTGGACATTTCTCAAAAGGCTAGGATTCGAGGTCCCATTTGACCCAGCTATTCCGTTTTTGGGTATTTTCCCAGAAAAGTTAAAAACAGTGATATATTTACACCCATGACTATAGCAGCAGAATTTGTAATAGCTAAATCTTGGAAACAACCCAAATGCCCATCAACTGGGGAATGGATAAAAAAGAAGAGGTATTTTTATATAATGGAGTACTATTCAGCTATAAAGAAGGATACACTTGAGGCTTTTATAGGTAAATGGATGCAACTTGAGACCATGTTCGTAAGTGAAATAAATCAGACTCGCATGTATAAAACATCATATTGTCTCCATAGTTTAAGTGACTGAAAGATTAAATAAGATTCAAAGTCTATAGTAGATATTGTAAAAGAGAAAGTGCTCAAAATGAAAGAATGACTGGGATGGGGGAAAGGAGAAAAGGAAGGGAAAAGGATATATATAATAGCTGAAATAGTTACACTACTAATTTCTTTTAGTTCATTGAAGAGAATGGTTTGTGCTTATATTTGATGAATTTTGCATGTCTATATCTTGTAATCTGAGCAACTACTTTGAAGATAACTATATGCAATATATTAAGCATTGTTAATTTTCTATTATACTGTTATGAAATTCTGTATCTTTGTAATTGTTTTTTCTCTTTATAAAAAGTTTACTGTGATCAGCTTCCTTAGGGCATATACCTATCTCTTTGTAGTTGTAGACATCTGGGCTGCTTTAGTTAGGTCTTCTGACATCTTCCGTGGATGTGTTGGCAGCTGGGGCAGGAGGAGCTCTATCTAGATCCTTCACTACGTGTGCTCACGAATGGAAATGGGATGCGTTTCTGAAAGAAGGTAGAGTGGATTAGGAGACTCAAGGGGTAGCTGTAAAGATAGTGCCATCAGTGGAAAGGTTTTTACCTCATTACCCACTTTGTATGTGGATGAATGAGAAGGGTTGTTGCTTGTTTAGAGAATTGCCTGCATATTCCTTGGCAGCTTCTCCATCGCAGCAGTGGCTAGGAGAAGGCTATGAGTCAAAAGTGGCTCACATCTGGGGGTTCTTCTGCCACAGAATGCTGGCTGATTCGCAGCAGGTCTGCACAGCAGTCTGCATGCAGGATGCCCTCCTCTCTGTGCTGAACCCTCCTAGGGCTTCTTCTTATTAGAAGACACCAATCAGCTTTCTATCTGCCTGCATTCTGGAGGATTGAAGCTTATTTGTTTATTTGTAGGAAATTATCATTTAGCAAGTGTATGTGCCCATATGGCAGAGCAGAACTTCATCAGGCTTGGAAAAGAAGCTTCATGAGATATATCCCAATTCATGAGAGTTTCAGCCAAACTCTCTATTAGTCATCTTGTTTAGTTTTTCAAAAGAAGCTTTGTATGTCATGGCCTAGGGGCATATATGCCTCATCATCATTTGGATTCTTGAAGCAAAGCAATCATAAGAGCAAACTCGCTTTTAATAGTTTCAGAATTAACATCATTTATTCATCAAATTTACAACTCTTGTGTGTATAGATAAATATTTTCCTATTACATTGCTGGAAGGCTAAATCTGAAGGTCTTTAAATTCTTAGAAATTTATTTATCTAAAGCTTCTTTATACATGAATGATTTAGAGATAAATATTATGAAAGCTAAATTTGCTCATTGTAAGCTACATGAAAAAATGCTACATCTTCGGGAGAATAAAACAAGATTTCTAATACTGGCTCTTTCTGATGGCAGATACTCATTTTTAAAACCTCGGTTACATCATTTCTCAAGGTGGATGGGTTGGCTTGATGAATGAAGACTGCCATGGCCCTAGACAGGCTGGGCGCTGTGACTGCTGCCTCATAACACGTGGCGAGCACCCAGGTCCCTGTCTGTCTGCTAGACCAGACAGCATGCAGGCTATGTATTTTGACCCTCAAGTGGCATGGGGTCTTTATTTCTTCTCCTGTGATTTCATGGTGCAAAGCATACTTATTATAATAACTCAGGAAACAGCAGGATACGTCTGCATGCAGCAGTGCTGTAAGGTCTGCACCCTGGCATGGAAAGAAGCCTCTGTCTACTCCTCTGTGTCTCCTAGCACACTTTCTCCTGACTTACTTTGTTCGCTGCCTTTAGGAAGCCCATTCTTCTTAGCAAATATCTGGAATTTCCTGGGGCTCATTTCTATGATACTGAAAAAAAAGACCTTCAATGTTCCAATTCGATGATCAGTTAACCATATCAGTGTATGTCAAAATTTTGTAACATTGTACAGAAATTAAAATATTTTAGAAGAATATTTATGGGATGGGAAACTATGATGCTATGATGCTAAGTGGAAGTCTGTATACCAATTTCTATTGACATTACAGTTTTGTGTCATAATTTACATATGTACACCTGTATAATGGTGCAAAATAAGTAGAAGGAAATGAATTAAAATGTTATAATGATCATTTCTGAATGGAGAGCTAAATCTAAGTTATTTTTTATACTTTTTATACCTTTTAAATTTTCTATAGTGATTATATATAATTAGTCTATCCCTCGATTTTATTTTACTTTTTTAAATCCATTTTATTCATAGATTAAAAAGAAGGAAAAAGAAGAAGAAAAAAAAACTACAACAAAATTTCACAGTACATCAGTCTGGGCCCTCTATTTTAAAAATATGAGTAAAGTAACATTATTTTAGAGATATAATGAGTAAGGATTCTTTTGATGTTACACTTTGAGACACTTTGGAAAATTTAAAATGATATGTGTATTCCATGTGATATTTTCCTCTTAATCTTCTCAATGATAGGATACAAAAATCTATAACTCATAATATTAAACTATCAGTTGTATTAAACTTTGAATGAACTTTAAATGAAAAATGTTCATACCTACATGTGATTAAAATCATCTATTTTAAGTAATGAAGATTAGATATGTAACAAAATTATTTTATTTCAAGGTAAATATAACTGCCAGATTTTAATCAAATAACAACTGTTTGGAGACAGAGATACACTTATACATACATGTATAGAATACATACTTTTTAAAAATAGTAAAGCATTCTTAATGATATATAATCTTTTTATCACAGACTATATACATTTCTCAGATAAGAAATAAAACTAATATGACTAGGAAGACAGACCTGGTGCAGAGTAAAAGCTTTACAAGTAGTTTATTTATGTGTGACATTAGTAACATCATTGTACAAATAAGCTACTTTGCTGGCAATGTTTTGGCAGTATGAGTCTTTAAGACACTGGCTGAATTTCACAAAAGGTTCTGAAATACAGTGACTCCTGCTTAGCGAGTCTGTATAAAATGTGCAGAAGCAGGTACACGTGGGTCACAGCTGATAAAAGCTAAGCAGACACAAACACTTTATTCCTATTGGATACAGGGCAGAATACTCCAGAGCACTGATCTCCTGTTGCTTGTCTGAAGGTTTAACATATTCTAAATACCTTTATGTGGAAATAAAAAATAACAGAACAAGAAAAGAAGGAGGAGATTCCATGTCTGCCAGTCACATTTTCCAAGTCTACAATCATCCAGTTTCTGACATTCTTGAATAGCCAATCGCTTTTCAAAGCGAAATGTGGCTTTGTTTTTGTTGTCCTTGCAAAGGGAAAGAAAGCTTTTGTTCAGAGCTTTAGAGAAGTAGCTACAGCCCACTTAACTTCTGGAAGGCAGCTAATGCTCCTTTGGTACTGAAGCACTATAGAGGAATGTTTCTCAGGCTCCTCCTTTCACAAGATTACAGACAGGTTTTGAACGAGTCAGTCCACCTCAAGACATTGTACTGGCTTCTTGGTAGAGGAGCTTATGTTATCTGAGGGGCGGTAGGAAAGCGTGCTCATTTTCGTTGACAGGGTTGAGTGCGATTTGGCCTTTGGAGGAATGTATTTCAGAAGCTGGAGGAAATATTTTTTAAATTTTTTCCCCAGAAAGCCATAAAAAAGAGGGTTAAGGCAATTGTTAAAATAAGCTATGCAAATGGTGATAGGCATGGCGGTGTCCACAATGTCTGAAATCTTACAGTCATGGATAATGCCCAACTGGATCAGTACATCCAGAAAGGTGAATATTTGGTGGGGAACCCAGGAAAAGAAAAAGAACAGAACAATTGCCATAATTATCTTAAAAATATCATCGTTTCTTGGCTTGTTCTTTTGAATTTCATAAGCCTTCTTTAAAGCCTTCCAAATGAGAGTATAACTTGTAAGGATGATCAGAAAAGGAAACATGAAACCCAGTATATTTTTGGTCAAGCCCAGGCCTATGGGGAGGGTTGAATTTTGAGATTCATAATGGAAAGCACAAACGGTGATGTTGGTGTTTTCAATGAAAAATACATTTCTGTGAATAACAGCTGGCAAACTGGCCAGGCCAGCCATCAGCCATATTATGACACAGGTAACTTTGGCAACCAGCATTGTGCGCCGAAGGCGAGACTTCATGGGGTGAACGATAGCCAGGTAGCGATCGATGCTGAGGCAGGTGAGCAGAAACACACTGGCATACAGGTTGAAACTGACGCTTGCTGAAGCGATCTTACACAGGTAATTGCCAAAGGGCCAGCGGTATTCCATAGCAGTGTAGACAGCCCACAGTGGCAAAGTCAGTAAAAAGCAAATATCAGCCAGTGCTAAATTCAAAAGAAAAACACTGGCCACAGTCTTCAGTTTCATATAAAAGTAAATCACAATCACCACCAAGCTGTTTCCAAATATTCCTACCACAAAGATGATACTGTACAACGTAGGGATCATGACAAATATGTAATTGTGCCTTCCAGCCTTAGGACAGTCATCCTGGATTCTTTTAATACCATCTTCAGTAGAAGAGTTGAGGATCATTTTGATCTCCTGAGTCAAATTAGTCTCAAGACAGTACACCAATTGATCCTGGAAAAAATAAAAATAAAATGGTTAAATATCTAGACTGCCACTTGTAAGTAGTTTTAATTCTCAGTTTTCAATCCAGTAACTCGTTTAGTTGTATTAAAAAAAAAGATCACATTTTTTAAAGAAACATTGTGAATTTATAAAAAGTTTAAAATTATAAAGCGAGTGAAGTAGTGTTTCCCTATAATCTCAATGCTCTGAGTCAGGATGATGATAAACCCTGGTCCAAACTTGGAATCTTAGTGATCTTCTGTCTCAGATAAATAAATAAATAAATAAGACCAACAGATGTAATTCTGTATGTAATTCCAGGATGT
The DNA here is from genome assembly GCA_004027295.1 of Dolichotis patagonum. Taxonomy (NCBI): domain Eukaryota; kingdom Metazoa; phylum Chordata; class Mammalia; order Rodentia; family Caviidae; genus Dolichotis; species Dolichotis patagonum. The sequence continues at coordinate 57,846 of PVJX010003137.1, forward strand.
AATTCTGTATAATGCCCTAGTTCAATCGCAAGTACTGCAAAAACCAACAACCCTCTGTAATTATATAATACATATACGTTTTAGAACATATTATTTTTATAAGAAATGATAAATATCTTCCAGATAATTAGAAGTGACATCCTATATGAAGAAAACTAAGACCTTTTGAATTTTCTTTCTGTAAGTAAATTCTAGCTTTCCAGTTGATTAAAAACATAACGTAAATGTTGAAAAACAGTATTGAATTAAATTAGTCATTCAGAACAACTTGAAAGTTATTCCTGAGATAAGTGATGTTAATTTACCTTTAACGGAAGTGTGACGCATCTGTATCTTACTATTTAAGCCACCTATTTCATTTCACAGTTCATTTAGTTATAGAAATTTTTAGCATGAGTCCTTAAATGGTAAGAATAGGTGCTTTTAGGTTACTGAGAAACTCGTCATTATAGAAATCGATTAGAGGAAGGGCTCAGGATTTTGGGAAATAGCATTCTTTCCATGGCTTTGCAGACCTTTACAGGCAGTAAGTGCTTCAGTTTCATTCGTGCTAGCCCACACCTGGAGTTCACCTGAAGTTAACTATTTGTAGCAAGGATGTCAAGTAAACAGAGTAGGAGCAGATTATCAGCAAGGCATGTGTTTGGTGAGGGCTTCAAAGAGCAGCAGTCCTTCAGAATTTTAGGAAGAGTCAGATACTCAGGAAAGCTCTACAGAGACTTCTGCTTATAATCACTCTGATATTTTGCATAATCAAAAATAAAATTGTTCGTTGATGTAATTTTGAAAATGAACATACTTTGCACCATCTGGATCTATCAGGAAGTCCTTCTAGGGAAGGAAACTGAAGACACCTTCTTCTCCAAGTGAGTAACACTCTTCTTCCTATCTAAGTGTTTGCCTCGATGGTCTCACTATCTTTTCACCCTACAGTCAACTTTATATAACCCAAATTCTTTTCTTCTCTTTTGTTCATGGGGACACAAGGGTCATGTTCTGTTGGGAGCTTTTTCAACTTTTGAGAAGTGATTTGGAGCTCTGGATACAGAATCTGACACTTTAACTCTCTTGACATCTCTGTCTTCCTCACCGGTCTGTCAGTTCTTTGAAGGGAGGCCAGTTTGAATCATCCTGTTGACTACTGGTACATTCCAGGAGACAGAAGGCAAAGGTCTTAGGAATAAGTGTGTGGTCAAACGAACGAGTGGGCAATGAGTAACGTCAGTGCTGTAGAGAGTATTGAGACTAATTTCTATGGCCTTATGAAACTAATTGACAGCTTTCTCTTCTAGAAAGTCTCATATAACTACCCTGTGTCAGCTTGAGCCTTACTGTAAATGAGAAAGCAAAATGAAACACATAGGCAAAAAACTCTTCGGTGCCTTTACAAATATATAATTTAGGAAACAGAAGATGAAAAGAGGGACTAACTTAATAGCACCCAGGACTAAGCTTTTGGGGAGATATGGCTAGTTCTTTCCCAATTAGAAGGTCTTTCCTATCCCTTGTTGATTTTCCTATCCCTTGTTGATTCATTTTATTATAGTTATTGAATGTATGCCATTTTAAAAGTATAATTTCCTTGGATAAATATTCTTCATTAAAAGTTAATTACTTTATAAAAGGATTAGGAGCTAAAAGTCATTCATGTTTTAATATGGATTAATTTACCTATTTGTTATTATTCTAACATTTCCTTTTGATCAACAGGGTTTTGTTTAGAAAAAAAATTAGCAATTTTAAAGTGAAGGGAACTCAAAGGTTGAAAAGTGCCTGGTTGAATGACAAAACTGAAAATTTGGGCAGAGGTAAATCTTTGGCTCTGCCTGAGCAGAAGGGGACTACAAAATAGGAAGAAATAAACTGGGTATATTAGAATCCCAGAGCAGGAAGGAGATTTCCCTTTCTTCTTGCTTTTCCCTTTTAGCCTTATTTATTTTGAGGGTATACAGTCCTGTTGGTTCTGTTAATCCTATATTTAGACAGAGTAGAATTTTATTGACTGGCCTTAAACTGTAATCAGCATTCATAATGAAATAGAGTGGGGAAAAGTTTGCATTTGAGAGACGCAATTTACAACCATACTCTGAACTCCAACTTCTTCAAAGCTGAGGTCAGTCTCTTCTTCAGTTCCCACTGATTCACACTGAATAGTGTTTAATGTGTCAAACTTTGCTCTGAACCAGTGAGAGAAGCGTCCCTGGAAACTTCAGTGAGGCATTTCTCATTTTAATGAGCATATCACTTGAGAGTCTGGACATAGCATTGAATGTATTAATTAGAAGAATGTTAATTTACCTAAGCATTTATAGAATGACTAAGACTGCCTACCTCTTGAGGAAACAAGCTGTCTCCTACTTGAGAGTGGAGGAAAGAGAGAAATAAATGGCAGGGGATGGAAACAAAGCAAGGACAGGGAGGCAGGAGTGCAAACAGCATATGCAGCAGGCATTCATTCATCTACCACATGTCCACTAAACACCTACTATGTGCAGGTATCGAGGATGCAAAATGAATAAAACCACAGTCACTCTTTTTCTTTGTGGTGTTTATGGGAGACAAAGTCCTAAAAGACAGAATTATCTCTCGTGTGTTGAAGGTGGTACCACACCTAGAATGTTCTGGAATGTTTTGTCTCTGTATCAAAATCCGATTGACTAAGTGTAGTAGGCAGTACAGGGTGCAAGGGTGCAGGGAGGGGAAGGAATAAAAGAAAGCACTTGGATTCTAATGGGTGCGTGGGAACCAAAATGGTAGCATTATAAAGTCAGACAGCTGGGCAGCCAAGATGCAGTAGAGACTGTGTCTTCAGCTGAAACTTCTCCTCCTTACCAACATCTGCAGGATCATCACTGGGAAACTGCTCTTGTCAGTTCACAGATGTTGCACAGCCCTTCTGGAGGTGTTGTGTGTGCACATGCACTGGGCATTTCTGGATATGGGGATGATGTGGGCCATTCTGCTGCCACACTAAGCTTCCAGAGAAACAGGGTTCTTAGGAAAGTGGAAAAGTTGGGTCTCTGATGATTGCAGTTACTTTAGACTGGGAACAAATAGTGGAAAACTATGGGGGAACCTTTCCTTTTGAAGTTGTAAGAGAACCTTGGTGGGAAGTTAAAGAGAAAGACGTGATCAGAGCCGAGTCCTGAGCCTGAGAAAACTTCTCACTTCAGTTACATCTTGTTTTTCTCTTCCTAGGAGGATTCTGAGCAGGGAGGACCTGGGAAAAACACAGGAGTCGCTGGGTGCTAAGTAACACACAACAGGAAGAATTTCTAGTGTTCTACCGTACAGTAGGGTGATAAAATAATGATCATGTGTTATACAACCTCAAAAAGCCAGAAGAAAGAATTTGAATGTTTTCACTGTAAAGAAATGAGAAATATTAGAGGAGACATACATATTGCACCCAATTTAAACATTACAAAATGGTACATATATTGACAGCTTACATAGTACCTCAGTACATGTCCAATTTTTATGCTTTTATGTGCTTAATAATTTTAAAGAGCCACAGCAGGATCTGTCTTCTCCCATTTTTTTTTCTTATTTCTGAGTCTTGCTATAACTATTGCGTAGGATCTATGGTTTACATGAATTCTGTGGTACCAATTTCCCCTTGAGGGGAGAAGATGGGTTTGCAGTTGAAAGTAAAAAAAACAAAACAAACCCACATCTGATAGAATTGTCATGTACCACTAGTCAATATGTGTGCCTCTGGGCAAGTTACTTGGTTTCTCTGAATGTGAGCCTTGGTTTTCTCATCTGTAAGAAAAGAATAGTGATTCTTACTGTACATGATAATTATAGGAATTAAATAAGATAAGGTGGGAGTACTAGATGAAATTTTCAAATAGCAAGGGTAGATACATTTTATTTGAACCTTACTATTGTGTTTTGAACACAAGGCAAGCACTTGCTCAGAACAGTCACTGGTAAGAAAACCATGAGAATTTTTTTTTTTTAAATGGTTTATCAGCAGTAAGTTACTGTTAAAAGGCTAAAAACCCCAAGCTGTTTTTCTTCAGACTTATGGGTAAAAATAGTCTTAAGCAGCTGAACAAATTTGCCATGCATCCCTGGGAACCTTTAGTCTGCTGCAAACATCGGAATTTGCTTTTTGTGGCCAAGCTACCTTTCATCACTGCTTGTTTTTCTAGAAGTTTCCTTGTACTCCTTGACAGCTTCCTGGAACTCTAAAACAAGCATAAGGCAGAGAATTTGCCTTCCTTTTACCCTAAAAATATTTCCTCCAAAGTTTTGATTATAATATTAATACTTTCTTAAGCTTTTAGGCAAGCTGAAACCAATGCAATTAAATTGTTCATTATAAGCTGCTTCTTAAATGAGTCTGCAAAGAAAAAATTCCTATAGTTTCTTATGATAATAGAGAACTAAAAGATCTATTCTATTTTCTTTAATTTCTTTGAAAAAAAAGAAAAATATGCAATACAACAACCATTGCTAAATTCCTTTCATTCTGTTGTGAAAACCTATATTGATATTATTTTGAGTTTGTTGTTGTTCTTTATGCCTTTTGCTTTTTGTTCTTCTTTTCTGACTTTTCTCTTTTTTAAATAAAGAAAAGACCAAGTAATTCTATTTTAGAACCATCTTCTATCAAAGTATCGCTCTCTAACATAAAAAAGAACAGGTCAGTGTTTATAAATCACTTGCTTGTAGAGTTAGACAGCTCAACAAACCATTCTGTTCAAAAATCATTCTCTTTATTGCAGCTATTTTATCATTCAGGCTTAGAACGCATCTGCTTGTCTTGATGAGAATTTTTTAATTCTCCTTTTCCCAGTGCTCCGCATCCCAGTAATGATACAAGAGCAACTGTTAGAATATATTCATTTATGAATTTATTCACTCACAGACCTTGACATTAAAAATTTTAAGGTGCCTAGTTGTTTCTTTGTAAAAATTCTACTTTATTCTTATTTTTAAACTTTCTATGAATATTACATGAATCTGTATTTTCCTTTATTTCTTTAAACATTTTAAGCACCTGTATAGGCTGTATCTGTTTTTTGGTATAAATTCTACTTGTTGATCTGTGGATGCTCTTTTGTGGAATTTGCCTTCTCAGCTTTTGTGGCATTTGACTGGGTGCCCCTCTTTGCTGGAAGCGAACTTCCTTAGGACGTTGCGAAGCTGGATTGTGGCAACCTGTGACACTTATGCTTGGGCGTATGACACTCATTTGATCTGGAATAGTTTTTATATTGCATTTGTGAATTTAGGTTTCAACTCATAATTTTTTTCTGTAGACACTCTAGACAGGCCCTCTACCTACTTTCAGGCTTGGTAGTCCACTAAAGTTTTCTAGTCTTTGGGAATGAACAGGAAGCAGTTTCTTGTTCCTGGCATTAACTGGCAATCCTTCAGTACATGCCTCTGGTGGCCCTGACTTCCACACTGGTGCATCTGTAGAGCTCTCCTCAGCTCTGTATCCAGTATTAGACTTTTTCTGGACTATGTGGTTTTAACTTGTATACAGAGCTGTGATCTAGGATTCTGGGTTAGAGAGAGACTTAATCCGTCGTGTTCATATTGTCTGCAAGCTGCTTTACATAGTAGTTGGAGGTAATGCTTATGTTGTTTGAATCCTATAAATTTTAGATTAGAGTTATGCCCTTTGATGACACATCCAAGCCCTTCTGGGCTTCACTTGTTCTCCATGCTAGTAATCTTGTCAGCCATGGAGAGAGGGGCACGGCAGTGTGCCTGCACTGTGGGACAAATGTCTGGAAAGGATTTCACGTCAGATGCACAGGAGAACACCATATTCTTGGTTGACAATCCTGGCCTGACTGCTCTATGCTAAATGCTTTCCTTGGAGATGATTTTGTTTATTCTTCAAATTTCTGGATAAATATTTCAATCAATACAAATGTTATTTCATTAAAATTGTTGATATCATACTAATGCAACATTTAAGATCTGATTCCTCATGTATCTCAATGGTCAATGGTTTCCATCCCTCTTCCTAAGTTAGTATCCCCCACCATTGTCCGACATGACATAAAATTAGTAAGGCAAGGAGCTTGCTTAATTCTTTATGCACCACTTGTAACCAACCTTGGTTTTTGTACTTCAATGTTCTACCATTCCCACCTAGGTTTCCCCTTTGTTTCATCCAAAATAACCCAAACCCAAAGAACCCAGCTTTATGAAAGAAAATTTATAACTTCCTTGTAACCTGGGACATAAATATCAATGAAAGTGAAATGTTAATTCCCTTTTTTTGCTTCTTGAGAATTATTCAAGACAAGTATCTAATAATGGCACATAAACTACAATTAAATTTCTCTCCACTCCAGAAATCCCTATGTATTATAAATTATAGTTTAAACAACTCAGTGTGTGATAAATATCTCAGGACTTCCCCTATTCTCATTGTCTGAAATTTCTGACTTTTGTTGTTTTTATTTTATTTCATAAAAGGAAAGAGAAATAAGGAGGAAGGCTGTGTGATCAACTTTAATTTATGTGCTTTAAATACCATCCTCTGACATGCTGGCATTAGTAGAAAATATTATTATGTTAAGTGTGAAGAGCCATGGAGGACATTCTTGGGGGCCTGGAGAAAGGTTCCAGAGGATATGACACAGAGAAAATGAAAATTAGCTTGGAGGAAAGCCTGTATACAAATGAATCCCTGAACTCTTAAACGTCCAAGTTCTCCAAACTTAGGAACTTAAAGAATTTCCCCACTAGAATCATCGCCACGTTTCAGCAGCTCAGCACGTTGGCCATGAGGGGAGGAAACATCATTGGAACAACGTGGGCCTGAAGACTGCTCACGGCCTTTCTGCCTCAACAGACGGGAAGGCAGTGCCAGTGGGGGCTTCTCAGTGGGCACTGGCTGCTTCCTGTAACTCCTGACCAAAGCGCCATGTTGTAACGTGAAACCACTGTGCCTTTGCTTTGGGAATGTCTCTCTGCAACATATACTGCATTCTTCCCCTCAAATTCTACCCTTAAGAAATTATAGCACTGTTACAGTATTTTATGTATTTATGAATATTATTCTGGAGATTATTGCTCACATAGCAATTCATTACAGATTACAGTTTCTCTTTCTTTCTTTCTTTCTCTCTCTCTCTCTCTCTCTCTCTCTCTCTCTCTTCCTTTCTTTTTCTTTTGCAAATTACCTAACTACAGGAGTACCTAAAAGGAGTAAATGTTCAATACGCTGTACAACTGCTCTACATGGTTCAATGTTCTGATTTCATTAGGAATATTCTGTAAATCAGTCCTAGACAATGTGGAGGGAGACTGGAGTTCTACTTTTGGAACTGAAGATTGGGAGGCCTTGAGCCAGTCACAGTCTTTTTTTTTTTTTTGGTACTGGGGATCGAACTCACGACTGTGTGCTTGCAGGGCAGGCGCTTATGCCACTGAGCTAAATCCCCAGCCCCCAGTCACAGTCTTTAGACATTTGTATCTTCCAGGGAATTGGTTCACACTTAAAAAATCCTCTGGAAGTGCTGGAAGTTCAAATTGTTTGTCTGAACAGACAATATGTCATTTAAAGACAAGGGCAATTTGATTTGACAAGTAGAAATGACCTGTGATGATCTGGGGCTGGGGATGTAGCTCAGTGGCACACTGTCTGCCTGGCAAGCATTAAGGTTGTGAGTTCAATTCCCACTATTAAAAAAGAAAAGAAAAAGAAAGGATAACATTTCTAATAAAACCACTTGTCTATTTACATTTACTTTTTCTCATGTTTTGTATCACATCAATTTAATACTATTTCATGTTAAACAAGAACTCTGTGCCAGCACTTGTAGGAGGATCACTATGAATTCAAGGCCATAGGGGCTATGTGGTGAGTTCAAGGCAGCGTGAACTACATAGTGAAACCCTGACTAACAAAATAACACAAAATAAAACAACCAACCAAAAAACACCCATAATAACTCTGTACTAAAAACACAATGAAAATAGTTTTATCTTTTACTAAAAATGATCAACAAAATGAAAAGTTTTACCTTTCATCAAGATGATTAAAGAAACTCCATGTAAGACTATTAGGGTTACAAGATTTTTCCCTTTATTTTTATTTTATTTTATTTTATTTTATTTTATTTTATTTTATTTTATTTTACTTTATTTATTTATTTATTTATTTATTTATTTATTGGTGCCAGGGATTGAACTGGGCATTGAACTTGCAACCTTGTACTTGCCAGGCAGGCACTTATTCAGCTGAGCTAAATTCCCAGCCCAGAGTCTTTTTTTTTTTGTACGAGAGATCAAACTCACAACCTCACACTTACCAGGCAAATGCTTGAGCCACTGAGCTAAATCTCTGGTCCCTTTCCTCTTCATTTTAAAACTCAAAGAAATGTTTCTGATATATTCTGGTTGTGGTTTGACAATACTGAAGTCAAGGTGAAGTTTTGGGTCCTTTTGGGACTAGACTGTTTCAGTCCATTCATGGGTAAAGCCTGTGAGCCTCACAGGCATCTCTGTTACCTTTCCCACAAGCTGCAATGGCACAGGCAGATTGACTCACGGTTGAAGATCAAAATGAAAAGTGTGCCTTGCAGTTAGAGAGTCAATATCATATTGTCCTATGAAATGTGAGGCACAACGTGAAATTGTTAAAATAACTTGTAGCAAATGGACCCAGTCTCACCCTGTTTGTGGGAAAACACAACTTTTCAAAGGTTAGCTAACGTATTAGGGTAGTTTGGTTGTTCAGATGAAAACACAAAGGTGTGCAGAGTATTAGCAAAGAGCAGTATTAGCAAAGAGCCTCACAGTAAGGCATCACTTAGTATTCTAACTATTGTTAGTCAACATTGTGCAGAATTAAGGGGCTTTCATCCTAAGACAAAGAACTCAGTAAAGATTACATTCATTTGATTTTATCATAGTTACATTTTTAAAAAATCTGAGCCTTGTATCTGTCATACTTTATCTTTTACTTTCTTTAGCAGTAAAATTGTGAAAATTAAAGCACAGCAGAATAGTCTGGAAGAGAAGCACTGGGCCGGAGTCCTGGCAGAATCTGCTCTGCACTCACCAGCCCCACCGTCTCTAACCCAGCCCCACCATTGCCATCCTTTCTTCGTTATTCCTTAAGTATTACAAAATATTTAGCATGGGAAAACCAACACCTGTCCTCATTCCTATCTCACCACTGCTACAGTTAAAAAGAGAGTTCTTTGGAAGATTTAAAAGCACTTTGAGAAACGTGACCATTTCATAGTCAAAGGTAAGAGCAATGCGTGTAATAGCTCAGGGTTAGAAATACTTCTCAGGATCACATTCTGTTTCTAAGAATTATAATGAGGCACTTGATTGATACTAGAAAAAGCTGAAATGGCGCATGTTGTATAGGTTCTTCATTTAGTACTTGTGGCAGTAAATGTTTGGGTACAAACTGGAGCCCTTAGGTCAAATCCCAAAACAGAAAGTTTTCTTTGTCCCTGAGAGTATTTAAAGATTTGGAGATTTGAGGCCTCTGTAAGCCCAACCCCTCTCTGTTTTGATTCTTCAGATCAGTACTGTCCAAATAAATATAATACAAGCCACACATATACTTAAATTTTTCTAGTAGCCACAGTAATAAAGAGAAATTCATTTTGATCGTGTGTTTTATTTAACCCAACATATCCAAACTATTATTTAAATATGAAAATTATTGATTTATTCCTCAATTACTGAGACTGAGATTCAATTATTGAGACTGAGATTCAATTCCTGAGATTGAAAATGCAGAGTATAATTTAAGCAACCAGCACAATCTCCGTAGCCACCATCCCAGGCTCGTGTCCACCAGGGAGGCTGCTGAAGCGGACAGCACAGTGCGGGATGCTGTATTCACCAAGGTCTCTAACTGGGCTGTCCAGCAATGCTTCTAAAATGCTGGTGTCTGGACAGCAGCATGGGCTCCATTCTGGAGTTTGCTAGAGATGCAAACATCAGGCTCCACCCAGGATGAAGTAAATCAGAAGCTCTGTGGGTGGGGTCCAGCAGGCTATGCTTACTGAGCTCTCTAGGTGATTCCAATGCATACAAATATTTGAAAAAGACTGCATTGCAGGCATCTTGATTTGCAAGTGTAGTTTAAATGCTGATAATCATGATTAATAGGTACAATCAAATCCTATGCACAACAAAAGTATTCTGAGCTAAAGTGTTTCAATTTGGCTTCACAAAGCATCAGAAATTGAAGTGTGAGAAACTCCTAAGTACTGTGTAAGAGTTATTCACTAAACCATGTGTTTCCTTTACACATTTAGGTCTGGCGTAGCTCAATAAATCCAGCAGGATCTCATTTAGTAAAATGCTCTTCAAAGCTACTCCCAGGTATCTAAAATTCCTCTACCTTGGGGGAGAAGTGGGGTCCCACCTCCATCTCCCCATTTGAACTAAGATCTACTCGGGGAGGGAGCCCAGTGACTCAGGGGAGAGCCAGAGTGAAGGTACTGGAGAAACAGAAATGCCAGGAACCAAAAGATCTGACTGAATTCAGTACATGGTTTGCTTCTCGTGGGCTATCTGCCTTTTCACTTAACCTGTGATTCCTTTCCTTCAATTGCAAAGTGTTAATGATGTCCATGGTGAATGATGATGAAAATAAATGTCTATCCAATCTAGCTCGTAACATTGTTGGACATATCAAATGAGATTATGCATGTAGAGATTCTAGAGCTTTGGGCTTTTGTTGGTGTTACAAAATTCATACGATACTGTAAATGACTATTTCCCCTTGCAAGCAAAATTGGAGATTAGGAAACTGTTAGAAGTAAACAAGCCAGAGTACAAGCAAGTGGTGGACTTCGCAGGGAGGGGAGCTGAAAAATACTACTAAAAAGCTGCTTGCACTGGACTGCTTTGATAAGTCTTCTTAAATCCTCTATGATTTAAAAATATGAATTACAATGATACTACACCAACGATTGCGCTAAAAAAATTTGACCATTCTGTCTGGTTTTATTTGGCGCTCCACTACTTTTCTATGTTGAGCTACTTGGGCTTTCTAATTAAACAGCCTGTGATAAGAGGCACGGATGCTGGGCCAATAAAAGGTAAACAACACTTTGCCAACTGAAAAATGAGATGAGATACCAGGAACTGCTGCTTCCTGTGAAAACTTCATTAGCGATAAATGAGTTACCAGTTGTCACGTGTCAGATTGGAAATGAAAATATATTCCCTGTATTTGCACGCAGTCTGAGCTGGAGTTTAAACCGAATTCTTTTCGAGAGAGCTGTATATGGGAATGTACCAGGCCTGCCTTCTGAGAGTTGGTTCCTCCTCTAAATGTGAAATCAAATGCAACTCTCAGTTTGTGGAGCCTGGAAGGGTCGGGTGGCGAAGCAGCACAGTATTTGCACGGCAGCAACTGTGGAAGGACAAGGGTGAAATATCTGAACATTGTGTGTCATCCCAAGACCCTTGTCTCCTCCTGTTTTTAACTTTGCCACAGGAGTTTCTCTTCCTCTCACCTTCACTTTCTGCAGTGGACGTTTGCTTTTAGCAACAGGAACAAAACTGTTCAAGTCAGCAACTGTCAACATTAACTCCGTTCTTCCTAAACTCTGCTAAAACAACCTTGCTAGTGCTTCCCTTTCTTCATAAGATATTAAAACTCTCCTCTCCTCCTCCTGGCTAGCTAAGCTGATTCTGTTCTTGTCTTCAAAGTTGCAAGCTTCCAACCCGAAAGCAATTGTGGTTAGGAAGGAAACCTGCCAGTAGGAAACAGAAAGAGCACAGTTTCATTTGAGCCAGCAGAAATTTCAGATGATAAGCTGGTAGGATGAAAATACTAACACAGTCTAGTTTTTATAAACAAACATTTTTTGGCTGAACTTCTTCAGCCCAATTCCTTTGCAATTTGAAAATCTTTGCAGTTTACTTCATTCCAGCTGAAGATCACGGCTGTTTGAATTCTTTTGTTTATTTTTCCTGCCCAATTAATTTTAGTTCTTATCTTCTGTAAGATAGGAGAAGTCTTTAAATAAATTAAGAGTGAAAGTGAATTATCTTTCTCAAACTTCCTCTCAGAGAAATATTTACACAGAACTTCTATATGTAGAAATCCCCCAAAGTACTTAAAAGTTTATTTCTTCGTCATTATGTACATGTAAGACACTGGGGATGGAGGAGGTACTGCTCTCTGGCCCGCACATAAAGGAAGGCAGATTATCTTTGTGGTGAATAGTTGTGTCAATGAGAAAAACTATCAGTGTTTTAGCTGCATAACTTGGGTATAAGCTTACATGTAAGTGTCCAATTAAGCTTGTTTAATGTAAAACTTATGTTTTTCTATTTCTGCAGGTATCTGATTTATACTAGAAAGGACAAAATGATGGTTTAATACTAACAGTACAATTTATCATTTATGATTAAATGAATATTTACTGTGGGTCAAGTATTGTGTTAATTGCTTTAATCTTTGTAAGAACCCTTTGATGGAAGTTACTGTCATTTCTATTTTTAAGATGAAAAACAGGCTTAGTGAGTAGGTCTTCCCAGTTTTAACATCCTATAAGTAATATTTCAAAGCTTCTGTTGTTAGTATTTTAATTTTTTAAATGTCTTCTGTTAATACTCTATCCCAGTGCTTCTCAAGCAGTGTTCATTTTTTTCCCTCTAGGGCCATTTAGTAATATGTGGACACATTTTTCATTTTTAAAACAGGGCAAGGGATAGGAAAGGGATTATTGGTTCCTAATACTTACAGACAATTAATAATACTATTTTACTATGCATGATAAAACATTATCTAGCCCAAAATATCAACACACTAGTATTGAGAAACCCTGCTCTGGTCTCTCTCTCTCTCTCTCTCTCTCTCTCTCTCTCTCTAAACTTTAATAACTTGTAGCACTTACTTTATATGGCATAAATTAACTATACACTGCATTTTATTGGTACTTTTGTTTCATGTTGCTGTCTTCCAGGAAAAACTACGGGTCCCACAAAAGATAGATTCTGAGAATTTTCTAGAATGCCAGAAATCTGCACAAATACACTAGAAGAGATACTGAATGGATTCATCCTAGAAACTTCAAGAACTCCATGGTTACTGTGGTAGTCCCAAGGCATCCACTAGAGGGAGGAAGCCACCTACTCCGGAAGTCAAACCCTGCCCCCTGGTGGCATCACCGCCATGGACACATTCCAGAGGGAAAACAGAGAGCACCCATTTGCACCCTTGGGGTCTGAACTGATTTTGCAATTTTGAAAATAAATTCAGCTTTATTCACATTAGCTTTTTTCTTCTGTGGAGTAGCATGTTAAATGTATGGCATATCATCAAGGTTCAGAATTAAACCAAGTAGAGAAAAGTGGGAAAGAAAAGGATGCACACATGTAGGCACAAATGACACCTCCTGAAGATTTGGCAACCAGAGCTGGGTTATTTAGCTTGATTTTCTGTTACTTGTAATCCCCCTCCTGACACACACACCTCGAAGGCCACAACATTAATAGTTTCTTGGTTCCCTTGCTATTTTCTCTTCAAATTTCTTGTAGGGTAGCTCTAGGAAAAAAGCACCCATGAAGTTTGAAAGATCAGCTAAGTCAGAGGAAATTACACCTCCCTCCTTTTCCTATTAAGAACTCTATTCTCTTACTATGAAAACCCCACTGAACGTCTTATCAGAGAGTGCAGCTTTTTCTGTATACTGATGCCAAACGAGTAACATTTTAGCGAGGCATTTGAAGTCGTGATATGCAACTCGGTGGGAGATAAACAAGGTCATTTACAAGGTCTTTTCATTGAGAACATCAGAGCTTTCAAAAGATGCACAGTCTGTCCTGGATAATCAGGGTGAAACAGAAATGAGGAAAAAGCCTATAAAGTACAAACATAAAGAAGCAGTTCCACAGAAACACTCAAAATTAAGAGTGAAAAGATAATGGTGAATGCTGATGGCAAATCTTAATATGTAAAACTAAAAGTATTAAATGAAAAAGCAACATAATTTAAGAATTTGTAGAGTGGGATTTCAGTTTACTGTAGGATTAACAAGCTTAAATATCACATGGTTTCTCTCATATGAGAAACCCAATATATAAAGAAAGAAAAAATAAAATATAAGATAATAGGAAGTATGGAGATAGATCTCTCTCAAATGTGAAAGGGATCAAGAGATAGATAGGGCGCAGGGGAAGGGAAGGGGGTAAAACATTAAGATACGTTATGTGCATGTACCAACTCCCCATGAGGAATATAATCATTATATATTGCAAATGTGTATTAATAAAAAATAAACACAAGAACTAAAAATTCTACTTGGTTGTTGAAAATATATATATAAAAAGACAGAACAAACATTGGTTTAGAATTAGTGATGACGGTCTTAGGGGTTCTTTGTCTTTCAGAAATTAAGACCTCAGACAACTCATTATGTCTTCCCTGGACTTTGATCTGAGAAATGGGAATGATCCTGACAAGCCTCTGCCTTGACCTTGGAAGACTACTGTAAGATCCTATGTTTAAAATAATTTTACTCACCATGTACATATTCAGTAGGGATAAACTACATAACAATAAAAACAAGTTTAATAAGTTACTACAGTGGACTGTATATACCAAGAGATATATATTCTGCACTTAGGAGTTTAAAAGGGAGTGCTAGCTATTGTTAGCAATTCATCAGCTTTCTGCTTATAGGAAACAATCCTTCCACATGCTTTGTGCTCACAAAGGTCTGGGGTGAGGTCCTGACTCCATCTCTAATCATGTGATTCACTAATTTACTTACTTTTTGGCCTTAGTTTCCTTATCTTTAAAATGGGATGAAAACCAATTGTGTACAGTCAATATGAGGGTTAAATAAAACACCAGGAAAAAGAGAGCTGTATATTACATACTCAGTAACTGTTACCTGTTACTACTACAAACCAATTGTGTACAGTTAATATGAGGGTTAAATAAAACACCAGGAAAAAGAGAGCTGTATATTACATATTCAGTAACTGTTACCTGTTACTATATTTTCAGTATATAATCATATATCCCTACACATGTACTAAAACATCCCCATAAGAATTTACCTTACATATGCAATTTCTCACATTATTACACATGCCTAAGTAATTGATTGGCATGTTGTTAGAAGCCCTTTTAACATAATAATGTGGTAATGTAATCTGTTGGTAATCCTGTAAAGATTTAGCTTGTAAAGAATGAAAACGAGTATCTAAAATGGAAGTGATTTCCAGATTAAGTTAGAGAAGCAATAAAATAAAATAAACATAACATAACATAACATAACATAAAATAAAAAATAGATCACACCATAGACCATTGGTTGCCAAATCATGATTTAACTAGTTAAGTTACAAAAATTCTTTTAAAATTCAGGGTGCAGAAAAGAAAACTTTGTTTGCCTACAGCTCCCCTAGTATTCATATAAGTCTCTTTCTTGAGTTATCTGAATGAACATGTGGTAATTGCTGTTCTTTAATATGATTTCATGAGTTCACTTTTTAATAATTATACAACATATTGTTTTTGGTAATAACCTTTTGGTATTACTATATTGCTATATAAGATAATGGAGAAACAAATCAGGTCAATTTTTTTTTACTCAGAATAGGCAAAGCATATTTGTGAGTTCATTAGAATTTTGTGAGAATAATATAACAAGCTAATAATTTTAAATATTTTGCTGTGAAGGAGTTCCAATTCAGAGAAAATATATTTTAGAAATCTGTCTATTTCAGTACCCAAGGCAATAGGCACAAGAGAAAAATCAGATTAAAACTGTTTTCTCTATATATTACATATTTTATGCTCTACCAAAAATGAAGGTATTCCCTTGACACAAAAGGTCATTTTGCACTGCTTGTGGTGGCACAAATTTGTAATTCAGCACTCCAGGAGGCTGAGGTAGGACGATTAAAAGTTTGAGCCTTGCCTGAGCAAACGTGACTCAGTGAGACCCTGTGTCAAAATTTAAAAAAAAAAGTTGAAAAAGGCCTGGAGATGCCGCTGAATGTTAAGGTCCTGGGTTCAATCCCTAGTACAGTACACACACACACAAATGGTCATTCTGAAATCTATAGCCTTTCAATTTACTTTTGGAGAATAACTTTCTCTTAATGTGCATCATAGACATTTCTGAGCTATATGAATTGAATGTGTTGCTTCTATTCTTATAAGAAATACATACCTTGTGTCTCAGTAAATACATACATTTATTAGGTGACCAATGTTATTTTGACTGTTAGATTAGTCAAGTGAAACCTATTTTAACCGATAGTCTTTTGCTTGCCTGGAAACAACTTAAGTCAGAGATGCACAGAATTTTATTGCTGGAAAGGTGCCTAGAAATTCAGTGCTAGGGGTTCACATAATCCAATATTTAGGGGCCCCAGGAGAAAGAGAAATGGTTGAAGTAGCCATGCTGGTGAGTGGAGGGGTCACCCTTTTTTTCTGAGAGGCACACAGGGCATTTCTCTGCAGCGTCAGCCAATGTGGGAGTTGTGCTGGGGGTGAGGGGTATACAGCTGATTGTTTAAAAGATAAGCAGAAACTTTAATAGATTATGTGAAACATCTCACTTTGAAATGTTTTTCATTCAAATGAGAAAGCAACGCTGTGGAACTAAAGGAAACTGCAGATCCCATCAGAGTTGGTCTTGGGGTGGCTGATTTGCAGCTTAGGATCCTAGCCAAACACTTAATTTTACAACAGAGAAAACAGACTCCAAGCCACGGCAGGATGCTCTACGTCCTCACCAGTACGTTTATATGACACTAAATACATGAACTAGACTTCAAGAATTTAGGCATCTCTTCTTCCATTTCCACAGTCAATAACTCTCCATACTGATGCAGGAGCTAAAGAGAGTGGGAAACACACAGAGATACGATGGGCTAAAGTACTGTCCATCACCCTGCCAGGCTGCCTCGTCTGTGTGCACAAGAAGAGCTTGGCTTGTGTTCTAGAAAGGTTTCAAGGGGCAGCCTGAACTTCATACCACCACCACCCTTTCAGTAATCCTGCAAGGAATTTATTTTTCTTTTCTCATTTCTTCTGTACAGTGAAAGACAGTTATGGTTCTTAGAGCTACTTTGCACTAACGTGATGATCTCACACAGGTGAATGCCACATAGAATCCACGATATGTGAGTATTCCTGCATACTGTTTTGACGTTATTTTACAAATATCATTCAGTGTCTAAAGGTTATCAGTGATAAAAGAAGGATGCTATTTCCTAGAACCACACTGACTCACTGGCCCTGGTTATATATCTAGGGAGAAAATGAAATTTTACAATATTTGTAATAAGTGCTAAAATATTTATGTTTGAAAATTTCATTATCAAGTAAAATGCTTCTAAGTGAACTTTGATGCTCCAAGTATGGAATTACCTCTGCATTTATGTTACAAGGCTACATTTATACTTTTGACACTAAAATATTTTCTAAATTCATGCACTGCAGACTTGAGAAAACACAAAAAATAGGATTCATAAAAGAACATGTCTACCACTGATGAGGCAGATACACTGAAGGAGTAACACAGGGTTAGCCCCAGAGGTGCAGGGAGTGTTTCTGATTAATAGTGACCCTCGACTAGCATGTACATCTTTTGGGACTCGTGCTCTACTAAAAATTTCTGCATAAGTGACTGATTTTTCAGTTTTGTTGAAAGAAGGTTTTTAGTTCTCATGAGGATATTTCAAATGCCATAGGAGGATGACAGTTTGGTTCACTGCATAGTTGGCTAGAAGAAAATAGTTTGTGATGTTATACAGTTCATAGTACCTTGGATAGAATGAGCCAGGACCTGGCAAAATGCTAACTTCCCAATCAATTCTGTTACATGTGAAGAAACAACATTTCATGCTTTTTACAATGAGGGTGTTCAGGGGAGCCAGAAAACAAAGATGGAAAGTGGTGTCTGATGATGCAAATTTTCTTATAACTGACTCAGAAGGACCCATGCTGAGGGCTGTTGATGACTACTTTCCAGAGCAATCTCAAGACTGCCAATCTACGGCAGGTGCTGTCCTAGCCCCCAGGGGCAGGCCAGGGGGCTCTGAGTGAGATGGTGATGGAGTTGTACAGTGCGTAACCCTCTATGAAAAGGAAGCTGGTGTCTGAGCATTTTAGAATTAAGCAAATACTAAGTAGTGGGCTGTTGGGATCAAGCTCATCATTCAGGAAAGAATATTGTAAGGGTAGCAGAGCAAGTAAGATCTTAGCATCTCAAGTCCCACTTGAGTTTTCATCTGGGATAGTGCAGTTTTCATCTCTAGAAGTTCTGTTTCAATCTTGTATATCTTCCATGTTTCCACCTCATTATGTTCCAACTTTCATCTAGCTTCTTAAACATATGAAATACTGTTATAATAACCATTTAATGTCTTTGTTTAACAACTCTACTCTGTGTTATTATTGGGTTTGTATCTTTTCATTTTTTAATGGCTAACACTTTCTTGCTTCTTTGCATGCCTGCTAGTTTTATATTGAATGATAAACACTGTGACTTTTACTTTATTTGGACATTGCAAGTTTTTCCATAAAAATTCCCCAGGTTTGTTCTGGAAAGCAGCTGAGTCAAATGCAAAGTTTTATTCTTCTGAGCCTAGGTTTTATGTTTTGTTACTTGAGGTCAGAGCAGTATTTAGTCAAGGAGAGATTTTTTTTTCCTGTTCTGAGGTGAAACCCATATGAATAGGCTACCTGATGCCTAGGAATTATAACATTTTCCACTCTGGCTGGTGTGAACAGAAATTGTTTTCTGGCTTGAGACAATATTTGGGGCTTCTACTTCTATTTCTTTGATGCATCTGAGTTACTCAGTTGCATCAAACATAAGGGCAGTTGCCCAGATGTATCCAAACATAAGGAGGATCCTTTTCTGATCTCAAGGCCCTATTTCAAGTAGCTCTCCCCTCTCTGGTACTCTGCCCTGTGAATTTTAGTCTCCTTGGTCTCCCAGCTCTATCTCCTCAATTGAGGGAGATGAGGAGCCCTGCTTGGGCTTGCCTTTCCTGTATATAGCTGAAGCATCCTCCAGACAGAGAACTGGCATGATTTTAGGGTGCTTTTCTTGCTTCCTATCTCTCAGGGATCACTGCCCTTTGTTATCTGATGTTCACTATCATGAAGCCACTGTTTCATATACACAGAATGTCTGGATTTTTAAAATTGTTTTGCTCAGGTGGTAAGCTCAGTTTTTTTTTTCACTCCATCAGGATTGGAAGCAGAAGTCATTTGTTTTGAATTTTGACCCTACACTTATCTACAATTTGATTTTGGAAGAACTACTAAGCTACTTCCTCTTTTTTTGTCCATTTATGATAAGGTGATAATGCTACAGTGAATAATCAATGGAATGCTTTATGGGAAAACATGCTATAATTCATAACAGCAGGCAAAGGACTGATGAATTAGATTTCAGTGAAGGACGAAAGCCAGGTGTGGTGGCACACACCTGTAACCCCAGCTACTTGGAAGGCTGCTTGGAGGGTGAGCACAAGTGCCAGCTGGGCAACTTGGCAAGAGCCTATTCAGGTGGAGAGAGGGCTGAGGATGTAGGTCATTGCTCCCTGGGTTCAGTCCCCAGTACTGCAAGAAAGGAAAAAGACCAGGCTTAATGAACTTCTTCTCTCCCTGGCTGGAATAACCCGATCCTTTTCTCTTGCTAGGCAATGCTAGTCTAATTTGCCGACTTCTTGCCAGCTTCCGCGTTCGATCTGCTACTAAATAAGCCTACAGACAAAAAAACCACAACTTCCCTCTACCTAGAACCCATGAACGAAACCCAAATTTGCCTGAAATGTTTTGCAAAGGCTTCATCAGCATAGAATTATAGAGCCATCAACAGAATCTATGTATTTGCAGTAATAAAAATCTCATTTTTCTCATTTATAACTTAATTTAAAACAATCATTTTCAGTAAACTATGAAGGAGGAAGAATGCATAAAACTGCTAATTGAGAACATCTGCCCACAATTATAAATATTTGGAATTCATTCAGCTTATAAGCGGTACATTACCATTTGAAATGAAAAGGTTTTTCATTAAAGGAATGATTCTTCTGAGGTTAAAATTCTAAGTTACTAATGTAGTAACATGAGTGAAAAAATAATAAAATCCTGTGACTTTTTTTACTGCATGTTTATTTAGGCCAAACCAGTATGAGGCAGCTAGATTAATTACTTTTATACTCTTAAGTACTGTACATAGTTAATTATTTCACCTAACTCGTGTCTGAGCCAAACCTGTGAATTACTATTCATGCAGGGTAATGATGATAATTTATGTACTCCCTCCATGCTACAGCTTGTTAATATATTATTTTTGATTTGAAACTAGATGTTAAAAGTTTGTAAGAGGCTTTTAAAGACTACCCCATGACATAAGTTCTAAAATACGAACTTCAAAATCACAGTTGATGGCATGCTATGATAGGAATTTATTTAGATGATGGAATTATAATAGATTTGACCTGAAAAATTGTTTTCTTATGTTCATTCTGATCTTTTGACTTTTATGGAGTTAGCTGTGTTTTAAAAATTCTGCTTGATGCTATGATGTAGACGTTCTTTGGGCATCAGTCATATTTCTGCACATCCATAACGTGCACAAAACATGGTATCATCCGCTCTCCCAAGGGGTCATCCGAATATTTAACCGTGGCTAAAGTGCCCCCAAACATTGAGTGCTCAGAGAGATGCTTGCAACCACTATGATCTCATCAAGCTAAGGTAATGCCTGTGAATTCATTTTTAAGACATGAACACAGCGTTTGAAGACTTCAATAACAAGCGCCCAGAGATATTTTTACATAGTTAAGTGAAAGAGTCCTTTCACTGTTTTAGAAATTCAAAAGTTGAATTTTAGGACACATCATTAAATCTAAAAAGAAAAAAGAAAAAGAAAAAAAGAAAAAAGAAAAAGAAGCAATCAGTGACAGTGAAAAATATAATTGAGAAAACAAAGCGCCATGTTAAGGGGCCTGCCTGCTTGTTTTCAGGGTGGCCCTGAATGAGTCGCCAAAGCAATCTCAGGCCTCACCTCAAACCTCCGGAGTCAGAATCTGCACTTTAAGAAGGTTCTCCGGGTGATCTGGGTGTCCATTAAAATTTGAGGTGCACTGGTCTGGAGGTGTAGTTAGAAGCTACTTAAACGCGTCCATGAATTCTGTAACCTGGAGAGGCCACACGTAGGACACGGGCTCACATCGCTGGAGCGTGGCTGCCCAGGGAGGGAAGACGTCAGAACAGGCACCGGGGCTTCTGCAGACCCCGTTTTCAGGGCGACATTTTAGAATATGGAGCAAGAAAAGGCCCCTATAGGGCAAACAAAAGTAAAATACATAACATAATATTTTTCAGCTCCATTCATATAATATGGAAAAAATATCGCTGGATGTTTAGTCAAAGGGTCCTTGCTTGTTTGAGAGGAATTAACATCTAAAAAATACAGCATGTCCCGGCTGTTCTCAAGGCAGATTCTAGCTTCTCTTTGTTTCTGTGAAATACGTGAATTTTGACACGTAAGTAATTTTAACTAACAACGGTTCTGTTTAAAATGCAGGGTCTGCTGCACAGTTGCCTTTCCTCGCCAAGGCGCTCAAACCATTCAACCACTAGAGGTCTGTATTACCTATTTTTAAAACTCTTAACTCACTAGCTGATGTTCGCCTCTCAGTTTAAGGGATAATAACCAGGAAATAAAAAATCGTAACACTTTAAGAAATGAAGAAAAGCTAATAGGAACCCTTGTATTTAGAAAGAGACTAAGGCCCCTCTGATATTGCTAGGAGACAGCTGAACGCACCTTCACACTTTTAAACAGAGATCAATGGCCAGTCATAACCAGAGGACAACACTTTTCTGCAAAGTACCTATGCAAAATAATCTCCCCATATGTTTAAGATCGCTGTTTTAACTTTAAATTTTAAAGCATTTACTTTCCTGTTGTGAAGAAAGAAAACTGGAAGCAACTGAATTAATTCTCACTTAGTTCACTTAAACCAGCAATTTGATCACTTCCAGGAAGGGCTTTTAAGTAAAACCCTCTTTTATTGGTCGTACTGTATTAGTTTAAAAATTAATGTCCTTTCAGGCTTACTTTATGAGACTCTGCTAACATTTTGTAAACTAACGCCTGAACCTGGGCTTGCCTGGTTAAACTTTAAGAGTAATGATGCTTTGTGGTGGTACCTACTGTGTGTTGGGTTCCCCGGTATTCTCTGTGCTCACTCAGGGATTTCCACCTGTGTCCTTTGTGGTTTGCCCTCTGCCTGCAGCAGCCCAGAAGCCTGAAGCCTGAAGCCTGAAAACGAGGTTTTTCATTTACAGGAGCATCTTATTAGAAATGGTAAAAATCTTCCTATAGCACATGGAGCAGACCTCCTAAAGTATCACGCATTCATATATTCACATATTTAAATGAAATGGTAGAAAATATCACAGACATAAAAGCTATAATTTACTGAGTACTGCACCGGGGGTTCGGATTCTGATGCTAGATTTCATAGATTCTAATTACACCTGCATTTGGAGTAAGTGGCTACATTTGTTGCCAGGCAAGGTGTAATGATAAGAGGCTCCCCTCTTTTAAAAGGCATTATTACATAATGTTCCTGGCCTGTGACGCCTCTGGAAGCATAAAAGGCTCTAGTGTGGCTTCCCTCTCAGTCTGTCACTTTATTAAAACACAACAATTTGCAAGTGTTATTTGGCAGATCAGCTGGGTTCATTTCAAAGGCTAATATTTAACAGAGGGGAAAATAAGCCATCCCAATCCTTTTAAAAATATCTTTTCTGTATATTTGCAGGCAAATTGCCTAGTGTTTTATGGAGACCTTGAGCTGAGATTTAAGAATAATTTTAGTAATGTCTTGCATTGCTTGTCTACATAATCCAAATTATCAGTTCGGCAGCAAAAGGAAACCAACACACAGTGCCGTAATTTATACTGCAGACCACATTATTTAAAGTAGTTAAGTTTTCTGCATTTCTGGTTGTATTTCTGCCTATGGCTGGTGGCATATGAATTAGCAATTTTCCTCCCTGAAATGAGACAGAAAACTAGCTGCTTTACTCTCGCTGGAACATCCTTTTCAGAGCTCCTGACTCTTCTATTATTCTAATGATGCAGCTTGTACTGGCACACAATATCAGAATAAACCTGTAATTAAATGCTAGCATAGTGTTCACTTACATGAAGAAGATCTGCTGTTTGACAGTTGAGCAGTAAAAACAAGATCTTAGGCACTGAGGAATTTGTTGGGTTACCACTGGGACAGAAATGGTTGGAAGCACGGAATGGAAGTCAGTCCCAAATTCTGGTCTTAACTCTAACTAGCAATGTGGGAAACTTAGTCTCATTCTCTATGAAAACAGTAGAGGCAATACCTTTAGGATATATGTTTGTTTTGTGTTGCTTGACAAACTGCTGGAATAATGCCTGACACCAGAAGGTGTCCAGTTAGTATTGTTTTTTCCTGATCTTTCTTGTCTTCATTTACAAGGTGTCATAATATAATGACCTTAATCTTGCTTATGTCCAAGTGTTGTGAGGCACACACAGGTTCACATGTGTGACACAGTGCTCATGAACTATTCTTTCAAAGTTTTCACCCTAAACACTAGATCACAAATTGGGGATTTTCAAAGATGATTCATTCCTCTACTGGAGATTTTAATAATTTTTTTAGAAGACTATGCCATTTAGATTATGTCTCATTTACTTATTTATTTATTTCTGATCTGAATAATGATTTACAATCATGACTCCTCGAGGATAACTATCGTACTGAGGGGTGAACAGAGAGAAATCATTTTTGGGGCAGTTAATAATTGAAGGTAAGGCCGGGGATTTAGCTCAGTGGCTTAAGCACCTGCCTGGCAAGCGTGAGGTCATGAGTTCGATCCCCAGTACCCCCCCCAAAAAAAAATTGAAGTTAATCTGTTCAAATTCAGGATATTTAAAGAAAAAAACCATAATCTTGCTTAAAATGCTTGAACCCTTCCATTATTATAAACTTCTGATTTAGAGACGTTTATTTTCTCTAAAATGCTGCCTAGTATTTTCTTCAGGAGAAAAATCTGTGGGAAAGGAATTTGAAAGAAGTTGTGATTAACTAGTTTTTTTAAAATCAGGGATGGCATACTGATTAAATTTCAGGCATTCTTTTAACTCAGCTCATCTCTCAGTACTACTGAGATTTAAAATTAGAACTGCCATAGTTTGCAGTGAGTAGTGAAGAGCAGAGTGACCAGACACTGACACTCACCTGGAAAGGTTTGATTCCGAGGAGAGAGACTAGACATTGCAGTTTGCCCTTTATGCAGCAATTTCCAAGAAACCACTGGCATTACAAAAGAGGTATGTACATGTCCTCTGAAATCAGAGGCACTCATTCACCTATATAGAAGTTCAGGTCAGCTTGAATCAGTTTTCATGTTTTTGTGTGAGAAAACTTCTTGTTTAAGGTTATGTATTGTGTATGCTCAGAATGTTTTAGTCCCTCGCAGGGCTGCTTTTATATACTTTCAATGATACGACAGTCCTGGGAAAGACATTTCTGAGTAGTTATAAATAAATGGCCACAGTTGTACTATTAACTAGCCCTAGGAGCTGGAATTCTACCAGCAAAGTACTTCTTGGAATATAAATCGTTATAGAGAGGCTGCCAACAACTCAGAATTGAATCTCCTATCTTTCTGTCAACTTAACATTTTTTCAGAGCCTCCTTGTAGTTCTGTAGATTAGGCAAGTGGGAGTCTGTTGTGAGATTAGAGCAGAAGAAAGGGATGCCATGAGCAGCTCTGGAGAATATGACAAGAGGTCAGGGGCAGAAAGCCCTGCAAAGGGACACAGACCTGCCGAAGGCCACCTTAGTGCTTTTCTAACTTTGGCTCTTCCAGTTGATTCTCTGAACATAATTTAGTTCAATTTGCTGCAAAAATATTTTGACATAATAAAGCTTGGGATTTAAAACCATTGTGGCATAGTGACCAAGTATACAGCTGTGATCTAGGTTAAAAAAATTTCTGGATCCAAATCTGGATATTAGTGGTTTGAAAGTTTGGTTTGAAAGTTGTTCAAGTCACAAACTTTCTATGGCTTAGAGATGTTTGAACACTTAGTCAAGTAAATTATTACATATAAAAAGCTACCAATGTCATAGCTGTTCACAAAACAACTATTTCTAGTGGTGAGGGCATGTATGTGTGGAAAATGCAAGTGTAAACCAGGTTTTTATGGTAAATGTTTCTGATATTAATGTGCCTTCTGATATTAATGTGATATTAATATGTAAATATTAATTTACATTTAGTTACTGATTTATCCAAGTTTAGGACAGCTTCACATATACTTATTTGACAAAACAAGGTTAATTTATTGCATAAGGAAGCATAATGGCATTCTTTGCATCAGAAATCACATTATTTTCAAGACCTCTTTAGTCATAGAACATCCTCACTATAATTTTTTTCCCTTGAAGGAAGTTGAATTTTTTTTTCATTCTGCTCCTGATTGCTACTCATGTCTTACTCTTGGGGACATCTCTAATGGAGGTCGTGGGGTAGCAGGTCATCGGATGAGTCTGCATCACATCATAAATGTTGTCTTTTCTTTGGCCCCATCTGTTGGAAACAGCAACTAACTTTTTTGCTTAAGCTGGTAGGAGAGGAGCTATAGAAAATCAAATTAGCTGAAAAGAAACTATTAGTCTTCGTTTTCTTGTTTCCAACCTGCAAGCACAGATTGCTAAACATGCTTCTTCTCTAATCCTCATTAGAAAATCTTGAAGACTAGCAGGACAGGAAAAAAAGCATGGGGATTATTTTAAAAGCATCAATAAAAATAAAAGTCAGAATTGTTTCTTCTCATTCAGACTGTGCATTTTTAGAGTAGGTTGATTTGAAATTTTCCATTAAATTTTATTCCTACTTAAATGTGAATGAATTATAGATATACAATTTCAAATGTATCTTTTTATTTAGAATTTGCTTGTTGGGCTTGAAGATAAAAGGAATGACAGGATATGAAGCTATTTTTCATTTAGTGGTGTCCTTTGGACTGAAGTATATTGCTGTGTGTATCTCAGAAGAAAAAAGCTTGCAGTAGACATAAGTCTGTTGGCAAAGCTGTACAGTTCCAACTCACTGTTACATGCAGTGTTGCATTTTTCAGGTCCAGAAACATAAGATTACAGGCCATTACTATAGGCAAAATGTATACCAGAGATAAGTACTGGTAAGGCACAGATAAAAAATTCAGTTTTCTAGTGATTACAAGTTAGAGCTGTTGCCATAGAATTAACTAGTAAGGGCTGAGCTGTGGACCTGATTGCATTCTAAAATCTACAGATTCGGGAACATTTCATGATGTTTAAAAGCATTTCAGGTTTTCAAGCCATTTAGATTTTAGATTCCAACAATTTACCTTCTGGAATCCATTCTAAATATGCCTTTAAGTTTCTGTCAGGCCCTACCCGCGTATGCTTTATGTCACTTTTGCTGTATACTCTTCCCTTGACGATTTCAAGGATGTTGGTTCACTTGCTGTGGCGATAGTCCTCCCTCAAGGCCTTTCCATTTGCTGTACCCTCTGTCTACAGCAATCTTCTCCTAGATGTTCTTTTCTTATTACGGAAGATTTCCCGAGCCACCTTTTAAAGCTGTGGTGCCCCCACCCTATGCTTCCACCCAGTAGGCGCACACTTCAGGTCATTCAGCATATCCTGTGTGCACTGCATTGCTTTCTTCTATTCATGCACTAAGACTGTATTTTCTACAAAAAAGAATTTTTATCTGTTTTGCTCACAACTTTCTGCCTAGTGCTGAGGACAGTGTTTGACATGCAAGTGTCCAAAAGCACTCATTGAATGACTAGCAGCAGAGTCTGTTACAAAATAAAATTCTAAACAGGAATATCTTGTGTTTAATATCAATCTTAAGTCACAAGCATTCTTAGTGTTATGGCTTGTTGGATATTCCTACCCCAGAGCCAGAGGACGGAAACTTCGGGGTTATCTGTTGTCATCGTCAGAAAAGCTGTAAGCTCAAAGGTCATTGGGATTCGGCAATTAAATAAGTGAAGGGTAGCAGCTGGAGTGGTGGGAACTGTGACAAAGAAGGGTTTATAGAGTGCCCGGATAAAGGTTTTTGGATTCCACGTAGAAATTTTAAACACATTCCAGTATGAGGAAAACCGTCTATCTTTATGCTCAAAGACCTTCTTTGGCTGTGGCTAGCAGGGCCAAGATGTTTTCTAAATTACATTGTGTTTTTACCTCTTTTTCAAATGTGTACTGAGGCTTGAGTACATGCCTGACTCTGTATCAGGATAGGAATACTCAGCCGATCAAATCTAATTACATTTGCTTCCCAGCTAAATTGTGTATCACTTTCCCCTCTTGTGAGAGAATTGGCCCCTCTTGGGTCCTTACCATCTGATTATTGCAAATCTAATTGATTTGCAACATTCCATTAATAAAGTTAACTAAAACTAATTATATATTGAATAAAAGTTTCCTGTGAAATGAATTTTTCTATTTAGCTTAAGGGTCTTAATTGTTAGACTGAATTACTGAAGTAGATTCCAGAATTACTTTCTCTCGAGATACATATATATATATGTATATATATGTTTATATGTGTATATATATATACATATATATACATATATGTATATATAAATATACATATATAAATATGTATATATGTATATTTGTATATATGTATATGTACATATATGTATATATATGTATATTTATATATATATAAATATATATATATTTTCCAGTTTTTTCTACAATCAATATAGAAAGAAGGATGGTGACACCATAAAAACTGGAAAAGAAAAAAGGTGATTAAATGTGGAAGTTAGAGATATTGAAGGGTTTTCCTAAAAGATAAAAATCATAAAATAAATTACAGAAATCTCTTCATAGATTGTCTGCATGTTAAATTATATTAATTTTGTCATATTATAAGGACTCTGAAATAAATTAAAATTTAAAATTTATTTGCATTTCTGGTTGTATTAACAGTGGTCTTTCCTTCAGTTAACTGGTGTGTACACACCGTATTCCGCTTTGCATTTTAGATAGTATGTTTTCTTCAATCTAATTAAATTTTTAAAAATTTTAAAACAAAAAAGAATAAAAATGATATAGAATTTCAAAACAAACTAACAGGAGATTAACAATGGTTAATATGTTGTGTATTGTTATCTTCAAAGTAGTTGCTCAAGATATAAGATTTAGGCATGAAAAAAATGATCAAACAATGAAAGCACAAGCCGTTCTTTTTGATGAACTATCAGAGATTAGTAGTATAGTTATCTACCTTTCTATCTATCTATAATCCATCTAATTACATTTTATTTCTGGGAGGTGTCTGGGGGAGCGTCATCTTGCTTCAATTGCTCCAGACCCAGCTGATGCGCTGTGGGCCAGTACTTCCACTGGAGCACTTCCGTGTTCCTTGTTTGTTCAGTGTGGATAAACACACTATATGTGAAACAAAGTCTAGCGTTCATTAATAGTTGAGGGTTGAGTAAACTATATCTGGTTCCATAGGGTTATACAGTGATCTCAAATATCACAGGATGCTTTTATTATTGTCATCAGTGTCCCACACCTGACATGCTTCACTTAGCCCAAGCAGGTTCCTTGCTTTGCCTTGTTACGGGAGACAGCTGTTTCATCCTCATCTCCCATCCTGCTCTGTACACTGACTCCACAGAAGGGCGAATGAGGTCCTGAAAAGCCCTCATTGTTCTTCCATCGGATTGGTAGCAAACTTGAGAAGCCAAGATACACACTGTTAGTCAATGACAGCAATCATCCTCTGCTTGATTTTGTCTGTTTCTTTATGGTGTCCATCCTGTGGGCAGAAGTATTTGACTTTTCCTGGATGAGACGAGGGAGTACACTGCTCCTAGCTGGACTTCATGCTCGCAGTATTATGTTCCTATTGTCCCAGGGCCCTTTGAGAGAGTTTAGTGTTTGTTTAAATTCTGGACAGATATCAAAGGCCTATTCACATAACTGATCATCTTCTACTGGATCTGCGGTGCTTCACTTTACTTTTCTGAGATACTCTAGACCTTTCTGGAATTTAAAAAAATTACTTCTAGGTGCCTGCTAAGTCTTCTTAAAAGGAGCAACTAATTAGTTGAAGAAAGAGGATGACAATATTGGTGGTGCTAGTTGAAAGTTTTTCCTTCCAGCAAAGCAGCTTCTAAATTTAGATAGTAATTCTCCGAGCTGTTTTAATTGTTAAAAATATAAATAGTAATCTAACTTGGTGTAGTTATCTCTTGGATCATCAGCTGTGTTTAAGCATATTTGGTCATATTATTTTAGTAAAAGAAAAGTTATTTTAGCAAAGCCATAACATTATTACAGATAAACTGTATAAATAGTAGGTAGTTTAGAGTGAACTTGTTTAGCATAAAAAAGTTTTATTTTTGTTTATTTAAAGCAACCACAAATGGCTGTTTTTCTCCTTTCTTGTCATTGGTAAGATTCTGGGACTAATATTTAAAAATTATAAATTCAGTTCAAACTTTGCTATTTATGTTTTCATATAAAATGGTATTATTAAATGTATAAGAGCAATATTGGCTGGATATTTATATACCTTTCTGACAACCATCCATCTAACTTTTTAAAATCTTATGCTTCAATAACTCAAAGACAAATTTGTAATTTTTTGCTTGTTTAATCATAAGTCTAGGAAACAAATGCAACTGAATTGCTAGGTAAAAGTGACTCAGAAGTAATCGAGACTAATGTTTAATTAATAGCATTGTAACATTGGGAAAAGGATGACTAATGCTTTGAAGAATATATTATAACAGGTATGATTATATATATTACAAGTGAAAAAATTTGTTATGTATGTATAGCATATGTTATGTATTATAAAAATGTGTTGTATATCTATTCATATAAATATATTTATATTATTATTATTTTTTTAATCAGTACTGGGGATCGAACTCACAACCACACACTTGTAAGGCAGGCACTTATGCCACTGAGCTAAATCCCCAGCCCCTATTTATATTATTATGCGATAGTATCATTATATTATTATATAATACTATGTAACATATATTATATATAACATATATAACAATATATTATTATATACTATGTAGCAGTATAACTATATATTATATAAAATATATATAAAATAAATCAAATCAGAGACTTGTAATATGACCACTTCTATAAAATGTATTCTAGTACTTATTTTGTTTGGCTTTCAAAACTGCTTAAAAACATAAACCAGTTTTAAGTCACGTGTATTGTGTTAGCAAAACTAAAACCTTACAGAAGTTTTACTTACTTGGAGGTGTCAAGAATATTGGTAAATACATACACAATCATATATTTTGATATTTAGCACAGTGTAACTGTAGTTATCTCTTTTCTCGGTTTTTAAGAAATCAAGAACCTCTCGCTTTACAAGAGTATATAGACTACATAGCCCCATGTGCAGGCCACGCGTAGGTGTTTTGTGGGAATTGAACCTGGGGTCTCCCAGATGCTGTCAACATGCTGTACCACTGAGCTACACCGTATTTATTCCATATGTTTCAATAGCTTAACAAATAGGCTACTGAGAAATACAGCCCCAATAATGCAACCCTGAGAAAATTGGAATTTTAAAAATATTTAAAATTTTTCAAGTAAGTAAAATAGTATAAAATCTTCGTATCAACCAACCAACAATGAAATGTTACTGCATTATTGATAAATTTGTTTATAGTATTCTGTTCAACACAAATTTTGATGATTCTGTATCTGCACTGTCTACTGGTTATGTATCTACTGCACACTTGAGTTGTGTCTACTACAACTGAGGTGCTAAATGTTTAATTTTATTTCACTGAACCCAATTTATATTTAAATTCAAACAGGTGCATATGTAAAATGACTACCATACTGTATGGCATAGCTCTATAGATTTTAAATCATTAAATTTAAAAAAAATTTTTTAAATGTCCTAATCAGATTTCCACCACTTTGAAGTAGGTAGGTTTCTAAATACTCTTTGGATCTATAAAACAAGCTTTGAAATTGTTTGACCAGGGAGAGTTAAAATCAATAAGGGATCAGAGTTCTGTAGCTGTAAGTTGGTAAAAATTTTAAAGGGATATTACAGAGTTCAGAAAGTCCTTCCACAAACAGTCTATATTTACATATATCCCAGAGTTTGGGGTGGGACCTTGGAGAGATTATTTTATAGGAAACCAAGAGCAAAACTGCTGGTTAGTGTTAGACTGGGTATAGAATTAGTTCCTTAGTAAATGAAAAATAGCTTCCTAGGATGAAGTTTGTTTTGCTTTTTCATTTGAAATTTAAAGGCTTGAAAATGTTTAAAGTTTTAAAATATGTTTTCTTCAGTGTTCTGTTTTTCTTTTGTAAAACTGTTTATTGGTACATTTTAGATATACATAATGATCGTATTCATCACAGGGAATTAGTACCCATACATGATATATTTTGATTATTATTTTCCCCGTGCCCTTTTCCTCCCTTCAACCCCTCTTTCACTTCCTATTTACAAAGCTTTGTTTCCATTTTATCCCTTTTTAATTTGTTTTCCTTTTCCCTTGCTTCCTTCCCCCTTCCCCTGCCCTAGTTATTCTTTCTTTTTGAACATTAAACAAAAGGAACAACAACAGTAACACAGCAATATAGAGGTACCTGAGTTTATAGCAGCACATAGTTTATAGCAGTATGTAATAGCTAAATCTTGGAAACAACCCAAATGTCCATCATGAGGAATGGATAAAGAAGATGTGGTTTTTTTATACATTGGAGTACTATTCTGCCATAAAGAAAGATAAGCTTGAGACATTTCTAGGTAAACAGATACAACTTGAGACCATATTTGTAAGTGAAATAAATCAGACTTACATAAACATTGCATTGTCTCCCTGGAGTGAGAAATTGAAAGAGTAAATAAGCGTTCTGTTTTCTTAAGTAGAACATCATAGGTATTTTGGAAGTTTTGCTACAAATGCATGAATGTTATGAAATGAAGGCTTTGGAAGTATAGTAGAAGGGAGGTGGACCCAATCTTTTCTTCCAGCAAGGATGTCCTAGAATTAACTGTTGCTTCTGTCACTTTAGAGCTGATGCAGTATTATGCAAAAACAACTCTTGATTAGTATTCTTGGGATGCATCTTATCTTTCTCTCTCCTTATCTAGGATATGTATTTTATTGCACTGTTTCCAGAATTGAATTGCTGCTGAAAACATGCATACTCAAACTCCCAAATTTATGCATATTTTAAAGACAAAAGGAAAACAAAAGTAACACACACTGAAAATTCAGTACATACACATGCACACATGCAAACACACACATCCTCAAATCAACCCAAACCAAATCCTAAAGATATCCAGTGATATAACTCTTTAGAATGTTACTATTTTTGTCTTTAAGATTAAAGCAGTTCCAAATAGCACTACCCTAAGTGCGTTGTAGAAGGTGTTTCATGCTACAATCTAGCAAAGAAGAAAGTCACTTTGTCTCCTAGCTCAGCACCTACCCAACCTCTCCTGTGATAAAACATAATTACAGTCTCTTCAGAACAGCATAAACTCTTTTTTCCTTTTCTCTGGTAAACTGAAGTTTGGGATTATTTTTTGAACTGAGTCTTTTTTTCCCCTTCTAGTTGGATAAATCAAGGATTTCTTTCATGAAAAATATCAGATAGGTTCATCAGATAAGGGTGCTCAGACAAAGCAGTTACAGCTGATCCTGCTGCCCCATGTCAGGTTCTGAAAGATTAATGTCCCGCCACGTGACTGTCTGTCACTAATGCCTGTCATAGGGCCAGACTGCCTCTACCTCCCACTTCATATACTCTTTTCCCCGTATCTTATTACTGGAGTAAAGATGAGACTCTGAGATACATCAATGTTTGACGTTTATAGTCTTGAGAATTGTACAAGTGAGTACTGGGAGTCATTGAGCCCAGATAACCCCACCCCCAGATGGAAGAGGAGAGAGCACATTTCCTGTTAGTCCTACCCAGAAAAGGGGGCGCTTCTCAAGCAATCACCTCTGGCTACAGTGGGTCTCTTCCAAGAGGCTGTAGAATTCTTTAACGGTTTATGCAATGGTTTATGCAAATTGCCAGAAATAGTCTGGCAATTATTATACTGTTTACATTTAACACCATACATGAATACCTTTTTAAGCCATGCATTGGAGGGAGCAGAGTGAGCCTGGGATTACATTCTTTTCTCTTTGCTCTATCTCTTTCATAGGACAAAGATGTGAGTGACTTCATGTGCTTCCTCCACTGTTGACTTATTTAGGTAAAGCTACTGACAGATACAATGCTGTAGGTATAAGACGCTTACCTTGTGGTCACCTTCTGGGATGGCTTCAGTAACTTACTGAGATAAAAACCCAGCCATTTTAGATCAAACTGTCACACACCAAATCTGAAAAGAAAAAGAGAGATTAATGTGGTTCACAAATAAGGACAGATTTTTAAATTTGTACAGTGGGCATCAACATCGCACATTAAGGATGTTTGGGAAGGGGATGAAGCCATCTGGTCCGCATCAAGGACCCGTTTTCCTTCTCTACAGTCAGGCTGTGCTAAACAGCTGCCGTGGGACCTTTTCCTTTTCCTCACTGTGGTCTCCTCACTACCTTGTTGACACGCGCTAGAGAAAGAGAAAAAGAATTTTTTTGTTTTGTAAAATAGTGTAGTCTTATTCATAGGGATAACTACTAAGTAAAGCAAATGATAATGGATTCCCTTTTTACTTATAAATTTAAGTTAAATCTTGACAAATATTTTAAAAATAATTTTAAAAATAAAAAAATTATTTTAAAAATTTATTTTAAAAATAAAATTTATACAAGTGTTATAGGACCACAACTTAAAAAAATACTATTATAAAGATCTTTTCTTTCTTTTTCATGGAAGTAATACCTGCATGTGGCATACATTTTGAGTCACAGAAGGATATAAAATTAAAAAAAAAATCTATTTCCTTGTTGTCTCTATCTCTGGACTCACTAACCAGGATACTTACAAGTAAATAGTTTTTAGTCTATTTTCTAGAACTTTAAAACATGTATACCCATGCATATAAACACTCATGTTCTTTCTTTGCATATGTTACATTATTTAGCTATTTTCTCTCTTTAATGTATTAATTTTACTTAATCCTATGGCTAGGGGGACATATCATACAATACTCCATTCAGTGCACTGAATCACTAAACAAGTGTGCTATTAAAGTTTTAATCTGTTTTTGCCAATTTCCCTTTTCTCCATAAGGGAACACAAAGATATTTCAGTTACACATTTATACAAGAACATTTTTGTACTTCTATGAATGTATCACTAGGGTAAATTCCAGATAGACCTGTTAAGTCAAATTGTTTGTGTATCCTAAATCCATGATAGATTATTTGCCAAATGATTTCTATAAAGGATAACAAAAATCTGGTACTAAAAATCTTGATTTTTATCAAATAATTCTTCCATAATTCCATGTTTTGATTTGCAGTTCTTTTTTTTTTTTTTTGGTACTGGGGATTGAACTCATGACCTTGCACTTGCCAGGCAGGCACTTAAGCCACTGAGCTAAATCCCCAGCCCTGATTTGCAGTTCTTTAATTGTGAAGGTGATCTTATTTTCTGTCATTATTCTTCTATTGGTTTGCACAGATCTTTGCTCATTTTTCAGTTGGATTATTCAGCTTCTCAGTTTAAAAACTCAGGCTACATTATAGAAATTTCCATTTTACATCTAATGTATGAGAAGGTGTTTTTTTTTGTTTGTTTGTTTATTTGTACTGGGGATCGAACTCATGACCTTGCGCTTGCCAGGCAGGCGCTTAAGCCACTGAGCTAAATCCCCAGGCTACATCTAATGTATGGCAGAGACCTCTTGTTTTTTTAATTTATCTTTGGAGTTTGGTTATGGTACTTTTTGTTATACAGCCATTAATTTATTTTTGTGTAACCAAGTTCATCAATATTTTTCAGGAGGTATTTGGAAGTTTTTTTAAAAGTTGAAGAACTTTAAAAAATATGCACATCAACTCTAGTAGTATTGTAATTTAGAAGAATTTCGGTATTACAAAGATCTATTAGTGAAAGATGTTTTCCATAAGACAATTTCTCCTATAAAAAACCAAGATGGTGTGAAAGCTATTTGCTTTTTTGTAAAGTTCTAATATATTTTAGGAAAAAATTATTGAGAGGCTATAAGATTTATAATATAACTCATCCAGATAATTACTACGGGTTGTCTAAGACTTGAAATCTAGTGTGAGTTATGAGGGAAGTAATAGAAACTCCAAGACAAATAGAAAGTGAGAAATAAAAACATAGTAGAGATTTGTTATATGAAATTTGGAAAGCAGATACAAAATAAAGAAAAAATTAAACCTAAATAATCCTCAAAAACTTCATGATTGTCTTGCCATGAAATGATAAAATATATGACACATGCTATAAATTTATATAAAATAGATAATGAATATATAATCCTTTATCCCATGATTTAAAATCACATATGTTCATGCTTATTGGCATTCTTAGTAGATCAAAAGCCAAGACACGTTCAAGAAACCATTATGTAGGAATCACAACAAATTCTTTTCCATTCCTGATAAAGCAGCACGAATGAACTATGTGAAGGTTAAAGGCTGGGACACATCATAGTTCAGTGTGTTTTATGAGAAATGATGAGAGTCAGGGTCTTAAATCTGAATTAATGGAACATTCTTTTTTTTTCTAGGGGCATACGATGTAGATCTAGAAGCATGCAAAAATGCATTTGAATTGCATAACAAGGATAATTTGAGTTAAAAAATAAAATTATGATTATAAAATTGTAAATGCATGAAATTTACTAGCAGAAATGCTGTAAGATTTTCAATCTGTTTAGAAAAAGAAATTCTAATATAGATTGCATTCTGCCGCAGTCATAAGGTCACAGGTCTTCAGTGAAACTGGTGGGACTTTAAAAGCCACAGGGGATGATCAGTGACAAAGGGGAAAAGCCCTTTGTCACTTTTCAGCACTAAGAGATTCTTCCTGCTAAGTGTAAGGTGTCTTCTAGGTCCGACTTCCCCTCCCTTCCTCTTGCTGCATGTCATGACAGCAATCCTGGGTTGACTTTGCCCTAATCTATAACTTAAAAGTTGGACACCGTGCTGTCAGAGCTGCCTGGATATCTTGAGTTCTACAGCCAAGTGACTGGTGAAGTTCTGTCTCCCACCGACGTGCCTTCACTGTGCAGAGAGGTGCCCTGTCTAGCCAGCATACCTGTCCTCTCAGACATGATCCCAGGGAACTTACTTCAGTTCAGTCTTTCCACCAACTCAGACGAGGTGCTGTCAAAATAAGAGACCTCTTACTGTATCAGATACTTCTGACAGCTATCAGAGAATCCACATGCACTGGGAAAAATACTTCAGAAAGTAAATCATTTGAGGTGTCACTGTCTTAAAACATACACGTGTGCACAATTCTCTGGGAACTGACTGCTTGGTAACTGACATGGTTTATGTCAGTGGCCCCCAGGCCTCATGTATTTGCATTGTGCATTTGTGACTGGTTCATTGTCTAGTGCTTGGATTGATGGTGTCAGTGCTACACCCTGCTAGGGGTGGAGCCAGGATGTGATGTAATGGCAGGAAGAAGGTGTGTCTCTCTTGCTGGTTTCTGCTTACGGTTTTGCAGCTGCCATGAACTGCGGCCCTGCCATGCCACCCTGCCTTGGAGCCAACCTTCAAGAACTGTAAGAAATAAACCTTTCTTTTCCCAACTTTGGGCATCAGGTATTTTTGTCTCAGCGATGAGTAAAAAGTAACTAAGACAGTAACTAATATCTGACTACAGTTTTAAAATCATGCTTATGTTAAACAAGCATTTATATTAAAATCTTAAAGAGTATTGTGCACTTTGAGTTAGAATGCTGAAAAAAATTAAATGACTTACTTAAGAGACAACTTTATATTATTAGAACAACAAAAGGTAAACAGTAAATTTTAGGTAATGGGTGGGAAAATAGAAACATAAAAAAATTACCTCCTAAAAGTACGTAATATTTTTTTTGAGACATCCTCATTATGTTGTTTAATGTGGCTTTGAACTCCTAGACTCAAATGAACTTACAGTTTCAAACTGCTAAGTAGTTGAAATTATAGCCTTAGATGCCAGCTACAATTATTTTCATAAAACTTGGTTGAGGTACAATTGATATACAAAACTCCACGCACTTGTTAAGTGTACCCATTTTGATGAATTTGCATGTGCTGTCATCATGTTAATATTGCTTACCAACTAAAACAAGGATTTCTAGAATTCTTCCTCATTATACTTAATGGCAAAAGCATGACTAAAATGGAATAGATCGAATTTTCTTTTCTGTGAGATGAAGAGACCTTGATTTCAAATGACAACTTTAAATAAATTCTCAAGTAATTAGTTTGTATTAAAAATAGGCAACCCAGTGTAGAGTAAACACCATGACTGGCAACTAAGCACAGGGTTTGAGATCAGAATTTCTGCTTTAAATTTTGACTGATCAGTGGCTTCATTTGGGTGAGCTGTTTCACTCACTATGCAGAATCCATCCTATAAAAGGAGGGGAAAATAATGGCTGTCTCATTGGGTTGTTATGGGGATTAAATAAAGGACATTTAAAGGCTGAACATTGTGTTTGTGATAGGATACATGCTCTGTAAACGTTAGCTTTATTAAAAGGTCAAGAAAATAACCTCTGGGTAATCATTTTACGCAAGCCACACATGTTGGAATCAACCAGGACCTTTACTAAAATGTAGATTCTTAGTCAATGGATGTGAATGCGGCATGACAGTCTCTGTTTCTAAGAAACTTTCAGGTTACATGCAGAATGCTGGTGTGTGGACTGTGACATCTGACATAATTGTGGGTGTTTGCTCCTCATTCAGAGTATGATGCTTCTCAGTAGGGGAAATGGAGGCAGAGATAGAAAATAAGGTGATATTATATATATGTGTATATATATATATACATATATGTGTATATTCACTAATGTCTCTCCTTCTGTCCTGCCTTTCAGTTGCAATGGCATGTCTAATTCATGTACACAGTTTGGTTCGAGCCACATGTATATATATATATATATATATATATATATATATATATATATATTCTATTTTATTAGTACATGTTTGCAGTACATAATTATCAAAATTTTTGTGGGGAGTTGGTACACATCCCACATGATTCTAATATTCCTGCCTTATTTGCCTATCAACATCTTATCACTGATTTGATATTTCAACTTTTTATTCTTTGTCATTTTTTCTTCTTCTTTGCTTTCTCCATGCCACTGCTGCTTTAGACTGACAAATAGTGTCAATGTCTAGTTCCCTAAATTATAAGACCACAGCATCAACTTTAAGCATTATTTTGTATAACAGGATAACATACTCAGACAAAATTAGAAAACTAGAGTCTAACATTTTCCTTCTAATACATAGAGATCTGAAAATGCATTTAACATTTTCTGTAGCTTTAGCTGACAACAACCAACCAACAAATGCACATGGGATTCACTTTGGTAAAGTGTTTAGTAGTGGAGTATGAGGATGCACTTGATGTGGACTGTCTTGTCAATGGAATTCTGCTCCTTTGAGGAGCGGTGGTAGTTATTACAGAAGTGGCTCAAACCAAACTGTGTACATGAATTAGACATGCCACTGGGACTGAAAGGCAGGACAGAAGGAGGGACATTTGTGAATGACTTCCCCTTTTTAGCTTGACCAATTGCTCTCCAGGGCAAAGACCATTTTTGTACTTTGAGGTGTCCTGGGGACCTAACGTCACTCAGAGCTGTTATTCTGTCAGCTAGAATCTGCTACTGCTGTTGGTACATTTCATAGGTGTATTTCTTCATTTTCCAAAGGAGGTAAGAGAAGCTTTGATTAATATAACATGAGAAAATATCCAAAGAATTAGAGAGAAAATTAGTAATCATAAATTCTCTTTAGGAGCACACAGCTGCATGTGTGTTTTCCAATATTTTTATTCTGTGGTTAACCACAGTACTTAAATTCACTGATCTATGTGAGATTTTAACACCATTTGATAAAGAATAAGTCATCCCACATGTGTAGAAAATGAATAATAAATCACATAACATTTGACACAAACTAAAAATTATTCTATAACTTAAACTTTTAAGCACATCTAGAACTGAACTTGAAATAGAAAAGCAGATTGTAATTAAGAAAAAATAAAGCATAGTTATTGCTTGCCAACTTTTAAACTTTTAGATGTTAGAAAGGTAATTAAGAGTGACGTTAGCTATACAGTAAAACTATACTGTTGGTGCACACCTGTAATCCCAGCACTCAAGAGGCTGAGGCGTCACTGGGAGTTCAAAGCCAACCTGGGCTACATAGTGAGTAGCCTGGACAACACAGTAAGACCTTGTCACAAACAAACAGTACTCTTTGATATAAACTAACAGTAACTAGCAGATTATAGATATTAATTTCTATTAATGACATTTAGATGACACATCTTTTGAAGAATTTGACCAAAATAAAATCTTCCAGATTGATCTATAAGAATAATGTAAAATAAAGCAGTCATACAGCATTTACACTACCCAGTGAAATTTTTGTTAGTGAAATGTTTTGAGGTATTGCATATTTTGGTTATCATATGCACAGGATATTTTTCTCCTTGTGAACATCTGCTGTGAATAGAGAAAAAGATCAGTATCAGCAAACCTTTAAGCTAGTACAACAAACAGAGAGTAGCAATATTCACTTTTCACTGTCCCAAATATATAGTTTGGTGTATTTCCAATTGTCAAATTTGACATTAAAATAAATATTAACAAATGAAACACCTAGTAAATATTTATATTTTTTGAAATATTGTATTTGAGAGCTTTAGTAGTCATTGCAAAATTAGTTGAATTAAAAAAGTTGAATATTACTTTAAGCCCCTGTATATAATCCTTGATTTAAAGTGGCTTTATATAATAAGCTATTAAAAAGTTGATTTTTAGAAGCTAAAATTCATATTATGAACAATATAGAAAATATAGTTAACGTAGAGTAGAAATTGAACAAATATTTATCATATTTTGTATATTGTTTTAATATACACCTATGTGAAATGAAACACAAATCTTGTAACCCAATGACTTCAGGTAATTTTGAAGAGAACCCTTAGAACTACTTTGAAGAAAAGTAACAGAACATTCCACTGATGATGTGTATAAAAGTTTATTTGCCCAGTTGATTAAATAATACTATACCATGTACAGGTACACATTCCATATGGTGAATGTGATCATTATATGTATCTAAACTGTACCAATAAACTTCATTAATGATAAAAGCTTTCATTCACAACAGTGTCAAAATAATAAAATGGCAATAAGTTTAACAAAGTACAAAATTTATACTCTAAAACCTATAAAACATTGCTTAAAGAAAGAAAATTCATATAAACAGAAATGGAAAGCAGGAATCAGATATCTTAAAAGGAATCATCCCCAGAAAACACAAAGAACCCTTACTCTTCAAAAAGGAGAGGACAAATAACCCAGGTCAAGGATCTGAATAAACATTTCTCCAAGACATATAGAAATGAGTAACAGGCATATGAAAGGATGCTTAGCTTTGTTAGTTCAAAGAAGATTAAAAGTCAAAAACCACAATGAGGTACCACTTACTTCACACCCAGGATCAAAAAGTAAGCTAATACTAGATGTTGGTAAGATGTGAGGAAATTGGAACACACACTGAAGTTAGTAATTTAAAATGATGTGGCCACTTTGG
Organism: Dolichotis patagonum; assembly: GCA_004027295.1. Classification (NCBI taxonomy): domain Eukaryota; kingdom Metazoa; phylum Chordata; class Mammalia; order Rodentia; family Caviidae; genus Dolichotis; species Dolichotis patagonum. The sequence goes on from PVJX010003137.1 coordinate 98,669, forward strand.
GAAACAATTTGGGAGTTCTTCAAATGATTAAATATAGATTTCCCACGAGGATTTTTATCTCTGTATATTTGTGCACACTGCATCAATCATGAAAGGCATCAATATAAATGTGTTGACTGAATGAACGCTGCTAACTTACTATTATTAAAGTAGAAAAAAATGTTCCTAAGTTGGGGCTGGATACTATATCACATTTGTTGTTCTAGGCCCAGATTTATTTATTGCCAGAGTGTGCCATCAAAATAGCTTTATGATCTTTACAACACTTGGTCTTAAACCTCTAAGCAAATCCTTAATTTACCAGCCTACTGGAGACACTTTGCTATTCCTCAATAACGACTGATCCAGCAAAGTGCTAGGTAAATTCATAAGCATGAGGCCGAAGAGCAAATGTTAGCATTAGGCAGCCAAAGCATGTAAATGGGGCAGGACTCTTATCTTTGTCTCTGTAACAGATTTGAAAGGAAAATACAACTCTCCATTTCTTCCTGAAAGGACACTGTGACAGTACAGAAAAGCCATGAAGCAAGCATTTAAACTATGCATTTCAAATTTTTCTTAGCTTCGTATTTTACCTGAGTTTTGGGTAAGTAGGAGATTAAATTTTTCTTTCCTGATTTTCTTTCTTATTTCTACAAATTCTCTCTCCAAATTAGTCATTGCTATCATAGCAAAATGGCAGCACTAAGCACAACAACAAAAAAACCAAAATAAATTATATACAATTCTGACACCTAACTTGAAAGAAGACAACACTGAGAAGCCAGAATCATCTCCAGATTTCTCGCTTTCTGAATACCGACCCATGATAAAACAGGGAGGAGAGACATTAGCTCAGGAAGCTGTGGTTCAGGAAATCTTGCCTCAGCAACGGCAATGCAGAGACATTTTGTAAATCTCAGGGATGTCAAGTCTCCCATTGGCACTAGAGCAGCCAGTGGAAGGAAACCCATGCTCTTCTAAGTTGGATAATTGGAGCAGTTGATTCAGTTTAAGGTCAAAGAGGAACAGAACCAGAATTCAAGGCCTCATAATAGGAGCACAGAACATGGATGTCAGAAAACAAGGATGAGTCAGGATAGATAATGGACTTGAAACAAATAATCATTAAGCTCTAGCAAATGTTGAAATCTAGTAACTTGAGTCCTCTTCTTGAACCCTAAGCCACATTCAAGGAACAGCTAACCATGATTTGCGGAATGGGCATTTGACACCATCTCTAGAAAACTTAAACTTTTATTAGGACAGATAATTTAGCGCGGGGCTATGCAGATTTGAAACTGGCTCATGCTTATGAACTTCCAAACATGGACTAATAAAATAATTACTTTAGAATTTTATTCTTTCAGCAATAATCAAGAAACAAAAAGAATCAAGATTTTTTTTTTTTAATATCACGGGAGGGAAACTTAGGGGCAGAGATCCTCAGAGTTATTAAAGAAACACTACTAACATTACATAGCGGAGTAAGTGGGGGGTCTTCTTTGCATCTCTTTCTTTCCTTGCCGCACGGCTTCTAGGGAGCACGGCAGAGAGGAGGGACGGGTCCCGTGGTATCCCTGACTCCATCGTAGGCTGAGAAGAGATGATCTACGTGGGCTTTTAAAGACAGGAAAATGCAGTAGGAAAACGTGGGGTTTGTTTGTTAACCCAGAGCCTCACATGTGCTAGGCTATGGCTCTTCCGCTGAGCCACATGCCCAAGCCCCTATAGCTTTCTTTTCTAGAGAAGATTGTAAAGTTTATTCCCTAGGTCCTAGGCCCCTCGGGTGGTAAATGCCAAGAGGATCATGTTGGGTATGAAGCATCTTCAAGAGGAGACGCAAATTGCCCAATAGTTACAAAACAGAAGAGTAGGGTGCGGGGTTTATCCTCTTTTTCCTTCACTGTTACTTTCTCTTCCTGGAATAACACAGGAAATAAATGCGCCAAGTTCCAAATATGACCACAGGGGAAAGTAAACATCCAGACTTGTGTAAGAAAGGTTTGCAAAGGTTAGTAGTGGGCTTTTGATACACAGGCCGTTAGCAAACAAAGGTACAGAGGCAGCTCTACCTGGGGCAATACGCAGGCTGCAGGACCGGGGGCAGCCTACCTTGGGGAGGATTCCCCGCGCTCCTCTGGGTACACAGCAGCTGACCCTGGGGAAGCACTCAGTGGGTATCCCAGAGGACTGGAACATGAGGTGCCACACAGAAAAGGGCGTGGAGGGCAACGGCCCTTGACTTAAAATCCTGACTTGGCTACACATGCGCGCAGCGCAAGGCTGTGGGGACTGGGGAGCGGAGAAGCCGCGCACCCCGATTCAGAGGGGACCTAGCAATGCCTCAGAATAGGATGGCAGAGTTCCTTCCGGTTGAGGACCATCACGTCCCAAACACGACTCAGGGGCAGCGTTTGCGGGGAGAGCGGGCAGAGAGGAGGGGAGATGGGCCGTGTCCTGGGAAGCCAAGGCAGGGGTTGGGAATACCTTACAGGTCACCCCGAAGCAGCAGGACTTTCCCGCGGACTGCCTGCGGGGTCATACTGGCTCCCGCTCAGCTCACAGTTAAAGGACAAGGGTTGTCTAAAAGCCCCCAGAGCAAAGTTTGCTGGGCTGCCTCCCACTGATGTACATTACTTCATTGTACGCGCAAGAGTTGGGTGAAAACAGAATGAAATATTTGGAGCGCGAAGCCAATAAGCCCACATGGTCGCCGCCTATCCAGAAGCCCCTCAGCCTATCTGAGGGGGACTTCTGCCAGCTCCAGAGTGAGCCCTAAATGTGGTGGCCCTCCCAGAAAGTCACCCACGGGTAAGACCCGGGCATAGAAAACTTGCCGTTCCAGGCTCCCCCCAGGAAGGAGCGGCGCCTGCAACTCACCCGCGCCCGGGGTGCTGCGCCCAGGTCCGCCGCGAGCGGCTGCGCCGTGGGGGCCCCGGATCCCGGCCCTGCGCCCCGGCTGTCCGGCCACTCGGGCCGCTCCCCATGGGCGCCCCGGCCAGGCGGAGCGGAGCTGGAGCTGGGTCCGCCCAGGTGCTGCGCGCTCGCTGCCGCCGAGGTTCCGCTGCCGGAGTGGAATCCGCGGAGCGGAGGCAGCGCCCAATTTATAGCAAGGGGCGTTGCCGCTCCCGGCTCCGGGGACCAGGCTCCGCTCTTTCCGCTCCCTCCTCCGCCCCGCCCCAGCCCCCGGGCCGGCCCCGGGCTCCCCGGTTCTGACCGCAGCCGAAGATGCACGTCCCGGCGTCGCCTCCCACACCCGCGCTCACCTGGCCTCAGACCGCAGGCAGGAGAGCCGGGGGCAAAGGAGCTTCGGTTTTCGGGAGGTACCTCTTCCTCCACGTTCGTCTTCACTGTCACTTTAACTTGGGAAACTTTCAAGGAGGAATTAAGGAAACTTCTTTGTCTTTCCTTTTCTTCTTTGTACGGAATCGAACTCAGGACCTTGCGCTTGTCAGACAGGCACTTGTGCCTCAGCCCTCAAAATGTGACTAGACTGTTATGGATCACAGATCATGTGGATTAATTTCAGGGTCATAAGAGTGGACATTTGTTTTCTCCTATTGACCACGCCACCATTTCTTTTTTCTTTCTTTCTTTCTTTTTTTTTTTTTAATTTTAAAGAGAATAAAACGGAAGAGGGCAGAGTAAAGCAGATCAGAACAGAACAACATAAGCAACACAGCACTTTACAATAAGACAACTGGACATTAACAGTAGCTATCAAAATATCTCTTTCTCTGCTATAGTTGAGCATAGTTTCAAATACAATAATATCAAACATGATAAAATAGTATAAAACCATTCGAAAGAATGAAAGAATTACAGGGCATTCTGAAACAAATAACAGAGAATGATCAATGGCTACTATAATATCTCATTTTCCGTAAAAAATTTGTTTATACTATCACATATATTAAAATCCCAATAAGACACAACATGATACAACCAATGGTAATAGAAGAATAGAAGCATGGTAGGACTTCAAAGCAAGATGATATTAAATCAGCAATAGCTGCCATAATGTTTTGTTTTCTTCAAAACAGCTGTTCATACAATCACATATAAGAAAGTCAAACAATACAGAATAAAACCATTCCAACTGATGAATGAAAACACTGAAAGGCTTCAAAGCTATGAGATGGGGCCTCATGCTTACCATAAAGTCTTACATACTCTTATCAAATCTCATACTAGGGAGACTATATGGTATTTACCCTTGAGAGTTTGGTTTATTTCACTTAAGAGAATGGTCTCAAGTCGTGTCCATTTATTTATAAATATCTCGATGTGATCATTCTTTATAGCTGAGTAGTACTCCATTGTATAAAAATGCCACAACTTTTTTATCCATTCCTCAGTTGGTGGGCACTTAGGTTGTTTCCAAGATCTGGCTATTACAAATTGTGCTGCTATAAATATGGGCGCACTGTGGTATGATGTTTTCAGTTCTTCTGGGAATATGCCTAGAAGTGGAATAGCTGGGTCAAATGGGACTTCCAAACCCAGCTTTTTGAGGAATCTCCAGACTGACCTTCACAACGCCACCATTTCTTAAAGGGTAAAAATAGTCAAAGTTGTAAAATAAAACATCGATGAATATGTAAAGACTAATATCAGTTCTTCACAAAATCTTCTAAACAATAGGAGAGCAAGGAACAGGTCCTATCAAATGCTTTTGAGGCCAACACTACCCATACCCAAATCAGGTGAAGACTTCAAAAGGAAACTATAAACCAGTATTTTATAGGACTACAGATAAAATCCCCAGTGAATTGCTAGTAGTAGTGAATTGCTGAATCCATAACATATATAAAGGATTACACACTATGATTAAGTGAGCTGTATCCCGGAAAAAGAAGCATAGCTTACCAAAAATTAATTGATGGAATCAAGACACACACCTCCCGATTTCAAAGTTTACTGCAAAACTACAATGACCAAGACAGTATTACATTGACATAGGGAGAGATGTATAGATCAGTAGAATTGAATTGTGTCTGTAAATTAAACAAAGATAATTCAATGGAGACATGAAAAAACTGTGATAGAACAACTGGCTAGCCATGTACAAAAGAGTAAAGTTGGTCTCTCACAACACACACATGAAACAACTCAAAATGGATGATACCCCAGATGTAAAAGCAAAAATTATAAACTCTTAAGAGAACACACAGAGAGAAGTCTTTTTAACTTTGAGTGGTGCAAGACATTTTTGTTATGACACTAACAGTGTAAGACACACCAGGAAAATAGATATAATAGATTTCATCAATATTATAGCTTCTGCGTATCAATGGATACTAAGAGAATGAAAACCCACAAAATATAAGAAGGCATTTGCAAGAACTGAATAGACATGGGCAAGGATCTGAATAGACATGTCTCCAAAGGATATACACAAGCAGCTAATAAGTATATGAAGAGACACAATATCATTACCTCTCAGGAAAATGGAAACCCAAATTATAATGTGATACCAATTACCATTTAATAGGCCAGCTACAAGAAAAAAAGTCAGATGATAAAAGGTACTGATCAGATGATAAAAAGTACTGACCAGACTGTGGAGAAGTTGAGGTCCTCTTACATTATTGGTTGGAGTGTAAAATGGTGTAACCATTTTGGAAAACATTTGGCAGTTCTTTAAAATGTAGACATAGAGCTGCCTTATAATGCAGCAAATGTAAATTGGTCATTATTTAGCTAGGTTCCTAGATAGCTACTTGTGAGAAGTGAAAACGTAAGCCTAAACAAAAATATAGACATGAAAATTCATAGCAGTATTATTCATAAAATCGCCCAAGGAAGAAAGAGGTCAGATATCCATTAATTGATTACTAGATAGACACAATGTGATACAGCTTACCATAGAACATTATTAGGCAGTGAAAGGTAATAGAGTACATTTTACAGCGTGGCAGTGAAAGGTAATAGGGTACATTTTACATTTTAAAAACATTGTGTTAAGTGAAAGGACCCAGTCTCAAATGCCATATACTGAATGATTCCACTTAAATGAAATAGCCAAGAAAGAGTTATATGTTGAGAATTTTGGTGTTTGGGGAGAGACTGAAGAGACAAGAGGGAATGTTAGTGACTGCTGATGATTCAGGGTTTCTAATGATATATTGTTTATATATAATATATATAAATAAGCATATATATAAATAAGCATTTTCTATAAAGCAAAATGACATTTGTGTAGACAAGTAAATGCACAAATGTCTTTTATTTCCTGCTCCTAAGTTTCTGAAGAGAACAGAGGTGTTGTGGGGCTGTCTTTTATCCTCTCCTCTGCAATGGCTAATGATCTTTTTTTGCTAGACAACATTGCAGGGCAGAAATGTAATGTTAATTATTATATCATTGGTATAGGGAGAAAAATAAATCATTTTTTATTTTATGGAAAAAGTAGAACAAAGGTTTGCAACATACGATATGTTGAAAAGACTTACTTTTAAAAAATCATAAAATTAAAAATGCCACATTACCCAGTGTAATCAAGAATGTAGTAAGCACGGGTTTCTTCAGGAAGACTTGGTAAGAACGCAACGCTGAAGAAACCATGATTCTTGAGTCTCAGATGCACTTGCTCAGGATGACGGCAGCGTCCTTTTTCACAAGAAATTGTGCCTCTGGGACCAGAGCTTGCCTTAATAGTTTATTATATTTCTGGGGTGCCGGGCACATGATAAGAATCCCTGCAAGTGTAAACAAGTAATCCTAAGACTACCTGTGATTCCATAGGAGAAATATATCTTTAAGGAAAAGTTATTTGAAGTGGATTTAAAAATATAGTTAAGATATTATTCATAAAATGGAAGCTAGGATTTGCAAAAATACTATGGCAAACAATGTCATTCATATGGGACCATAGAGTTACTGAAATTTTATAGAGCTATAGAAGCTATTATTTATTACATAATTACTATATATATCAGGATCTATTATGTTACTCATAGCTATTAAACCTGTATATGATGGGGAGAGAGAGAGAGAGAGAGAGAGAGAGAGAGAGAGAGAGAGAGAGAGAGAGAGAGAGAGAGAGAGAGAGAGAGAGAGAGAGAATGAGAGGGAGGAGAGGAATGAAATGGGGAGGTGAAAAGGGACTAAGATATGATATATACATGTACCAAGACCCCAGGAAAAATATATTATGTATCACAAACATTTAATAATTTAAAAAATTTAAAAGTACATCATTACTATCCTTATCTTATAGATGAGGAACCTAAGGTAGAGAAGCATCCATGATTTGTAAGAGGCAATACCCAGGTTTCAGATTATGTGACATCAGAGCCTATGTGTTTTCTAGAAAAGGGCAGAGCTGAAGGAACTAGAAAGGTGAGGTTGTCATGCACATGGGATTTAGAAGCTAGTGCAGGCATTTGAATTTAATTTGATTCTGGAGGAATGGATGAGCCTTCGGTGATGAAGGGAGTGATGCGAGGGTGGATTAGAATTTAGAGATTGTAATTAGCAATGATATTTGGCTCACCTAGAAGTAACAGTGAAGTAAACCATATAAGCAAAACTAGAACTAGAAACTGAGTCAAGGCAGAGCAGAGAGAATTTACAGAAGTTACTAGGGGTCTGGGAGAGTGTGCCAAGCTGGTTACAAGAGGTGGCTGATCAGGCTTCTCTATTTTAGGACCTGTCTCTGATGTCTCACTGACCATCATAATTGGGAGAGAGGATCCTCTTACAGGGAGTGGCTTGAAGGTATTTGCTCTGCTGTTGGCTTTCTCGTGGAGTAAATGCTTCCTTTTAGCTAAGATAGCTGTGACAGATATTTGTGGGTTTAAGTGACTGACTCTGAAGCTTTACTCATGTTTATCATTATGGTGACTAAGAAGTACACCCAAAAGATGGATGGTGGGGACAGAGCCCTGAGATTAGAAGATGAGCTTGGAGGTAGGAATTACGGAGGAGGTAATGGAGGATGCAGAAATGGGCGTTTCAAGAATATGACAGTGAAGAGAGGGCATGCTGGAATAAAGTAGAGGTCTGACTTAGATGAAAAGTTCTGAAACCATAAGCTGAAGGGGCAGAGGGAATGTGTAGGGAGAAAGCAAACTGGCAAACAAAGAGGTGGTGAAATTTAGGCTAAGAGGAGGGGAAGAACCAGGATGTAGAGCACAAGTGGTAAGAAAGTTTCGCTGGTGCAGGGCATGGGGCCCCTTTGGAGACAGTAGTGTGGGGAGAAAAAGAAAGGTTCAAAGTACAGCAAAGTACGGTTTCTAGGTTTTTTGTTCTTTTGTTTTTGTTCCTTTTTTTTCCTCTTAGGATTCTGGGCACTTTTCTTGGACTTCATCATTGAATTCCAAGCATTGGCATGTCCTTTTTCTATTTTAAATAGACAACACTTCGTTGAAGATGACCACTTCTATATCTCTACCATCAGCCAAGAACTTACACTGCAGTATTTATTTTTATTTTATCTAACACCTGCCTGAGAAAAGAGCTTCCACTTGTCTCTTCTGCGTTATTTAGTGATGTTTGTGAGCTTCTTTGTCTTTGGTGCTATGCTAAGCAATGAGCAAACAGAGATGTAAGTACTGGCTTTTCCTCCTCTTGCAGGAGGAGTGGCCTGGGGAGATGGTTTGGGCCTGCTGGGTGATTCATGCACAAGGATTGTAGGACTGGAGAGGAGAATCACAGCATCTAACTCCTTCGTATACTATAGGCCTTCTCCTAGGTGTTAACTTACTTGTTTGATCAGTTTTGAAATAGGACCCTTTGTGAGACTCACTCAGAATGTCATAGATATTTGAAATCATATGTCATGAGGCATTTGTAAAAAAAAAAAAGCCAGAAGTAAGTATTAACCAAAATCTAGAGTCTGTAAGTAAAAATAAGAAATACTCTTGTGATTGTGGCTTAAGATTCAGGAAATCCTTTATATCTTTAAATCTACTTAGTGGTATAAAAGTCATTAACTGTAGTCACTCTTCTAATTCCAACTTGGCTTGAGAAATTGATTATAGTTTTGAGGACTGAAGAGTCTTAGAGAGTTACTGCTGTGTTGGGTGAGGTTTGTTCCCGGTGATATTAAATCATCAGGAATAGGCAGAGGAGAAGGAAAGCTTTCCAGGAGATTACTGGCATCAGTAGTATTGTGATTAATTGGCTGAACAACAGCGTAGTTTAAACTCTAGGCTTTTCTGCTATAGGCTGAGTTGCTATCCTGAAAATCTGGAATTTTAAATGCTCCAAAATCTAATATGCTAAAGAATAATACATTATGTCACAAGTGGAAAATATTACACCCTGAAACTGCTTCATGCACAAAATTACTAAAATATTGTTTTATTCTATGTGTAAGACATCTATGAGACAAATTTGAATTTCCTATTCATACTTAAGTCTTATGCAGCAAAACCTCATGCAAATATTCCAAAATCTGAACCAAAATCCAAAACCTGAAGCTCTCCTGATCTTGAGTATTTTGAATAAGGAATATTCAACCTGTGTCATAACTCATTGATCTTGTGCAAAAGGAGGCACTTTAGAGTTGTGCCTAGAGACAAGGATGTGAAGCCCATCCTTGCTACGTGTTAGTCCTGGACACTTAAACAAACTTACTCTGATGATATGGACTTGAGCTTGCAGAGTTATAATGTCCCTAAAGTTTTGCAAGGTTTGAGGGAAGGTGTGTGTGTAAAAGCTATTGATATTGCGCCTTGCACATAGAAAGTGGTAGTGCACAGAAGCTGCAGTATTTTTAGTGAGGATGGGCAGTTCTGTATGCCAAGCAGGCATAAAATAGCTGTTGCCACTTTTTAAAAAGGGATAGTGCAATGGCAAACAGAAACACTGGAATGACACTCAGGATTTGCAGGCAGATATATTTATGTCAGGAGGCACTGATGGGGATCATTACCAAAAATCAGGTCCCAAAGGCTCAGGGAGGGAAATTTTTATGGGATTGCAATGAGGAAGTATAAAGGTAGAGTACTTGACTCTCTTTGGTTGGTTCTTACACTATTTTATGTTTTGGAATAGTGACCAACTAGCTCAGAGACCTGCCATTTCTAGGAGATACAAGCAACTAGAACTGCAACAGGAACTATTACCTGGGCAACTAAGAAACTGAAGTATACTGGCTGGGGTGGTGGTGGTGGTAGTATTTTCTGTTACAATAGGACTTGTTGAGATTTTTCCAGGTAATTTGTTTCTGGTATTTAAATATTGAGCTTTTGATATTATGCAGTCCTGATTCATGTCGGGACTCAGGTTGGGACTTCTTTCCCTTTCTTTTCTGTACATGCCCTGTGAGCCGGGATCAGACTGCACTGCCACGTGTAGCTGAGGTGGGAATACTGAGCTGACAGGCAAGCCTGCTGTTGAAATGCTAGCTGAGAAGAGGCGGTACCCATAGTCTCACTTCTACTGTGGCCAGGGGTTAGCTCTTGTTAGCTTTTAGATCATCTCTCAAGGACTCACCTTGGAATATCAGTAAAAGTTCAACACGGCTTGCAAAAGAAGAAATGCAATGCCCAGTGAACAAGAAAAGTGTTTACTCTTTCTTGAAATAAAAAAGTAATTTAAAGCAACACGTTACAATGTTCACATAACAAAGGTTAAAAAGAAAAGATGATCACATCTGAATTTAGTTTTTGCAAGAATGGGAGGAGGCCTACACTCTCATAGGAAAATTATTGTATGCTCTCATCAACTGAGAAGTTACTATAAATGACAACAGTGGATATAAGTGAAGATTTATGTATATAGATATGAGGGATATTACTATGTATGACACATAACAGAAAACAACTTTCCTGTACCCCAGATAGAAGATTGGTTAAATAAGCTATGATATATCTAGAATAGAATTTGACCATTAAAAATATTATAGAAAGATTTTCAATGATATGAAAAATGTTCATGATATGTTAGTGAAAATAATTGCTAATAGAATAACATGTGTACTATTATCCAAGTTATGTAAAACATATATGTATATGTTTATACATATACGTATAGGAAAACATTGCGTACTTTTGCTAAACTGCTAGCAGTGGCTTTTTTGAACATAAGGATTCTGAGTATTTTTAAATTATACATATATCTTTTGAATTATACATATGTGTACATATATTTTTCTATTTATGTATAATGTCTGGATTTTATATAATTACATCATTATAAGAAATTTGGATGGATGACAAGACAGGGACTTAGCATAGGACGTCTAGACAGTAAGGACCACGACTGGACACCTTTATTGGCAAAACTTGATGCTAAATTTGAAAGTCCAAAGGCTTTATCCTGGTGAAGATGCTCATATGTGTGTTTTAGGGAGTTCCTCTGGTTTCATATACAATTGGTTCTCCAGTATTTTATGCACACCAGGAGTTGGTATTTACTCTGTGAAGCACATAACAGACATATATAAATATTCACAATGTTCGGGTGTATTCCTAAGTGGAGGTCCATCCTAGTGAAGAGATTCTGAGAGAACTGAGTCACACTTTTGAGACAGATACCCAAGCAGACATTAATCTTGTCTCTACTGCACATACTTTGGCTTATTATTTCAGAGAGTGGCTCTATTAGATTGCTCTCACTATGGTCTTATCCCATGTAGCTTCCAAATGAATTAATTGTATAGCTCCTGAAGATTATAAAAGGAAATATACACAAATAGTCATTCGCATCACTCACACTGAAAACCAAAACAAAAGTTTATTCTCTGTATTTGTAAATATTTCTCTGAAAATATCCCTATACTTTATGAATTTTAAGTTTATAAGTTTTCTCACTTTTTCCTGTTTAGAAACAGAAATAGAAACAATTAAATGGGGATACATTTCTCTCACATTACTGAATTCTCTTTGCTATGCCTCTTGCACTGCTTCAGTGTTCTATTTAATCCTTTGTCAGTGCTGATCTGTTGTTCAGCCTACCTTTCAGCATTGGCTGCTTGAAAATTATTTGTCTATCCTGAAAGATTCAGATCAAATGCCAATTTCTTAGTTTTCCTGGTCACATTTGCCAAAAACTATTACTATGTTCTTTGAACTTTATTCCTTGTTTTAGAAAATATAAAAGTAGCAAGATTTTTATGTTAACCTGGACTCCAGGGAACTGGCATCCATTTATCTTTACTCAAGGCACTAGTAAATCTTGTTTAAATCAGTTGAAATCCCAATAATACTTCATGGCATTTATTGTAAGTGATTACTGGTCTCTTGCTTACTAGTTTTGCGAACATGGGCAAGTGATTTAGTGTAGTTATCACTGAAGTGTGAGTATTGATAGCACTTAACTCAGTGTACTTGAGGATAAAATATACAGATAAAAGTACAATATACAGGTAAAATATACAGATAAAAATGTAATTCCCTAGTATGTAGTTAGGAATCAATAAGTACATGTTAGGTATTTTCTATTAACTCCAGTAATTTCACACATGTATGTAAGTCAAAATTCCAATAAAGCCACTAAGAAGTCTTTTTGATAAGATAGAAAACTATGTTATTCAGTAATACTTTGTCAAAATTTATTTCCATTTTAAGTGGTTTTATAGGAATACAGAGGAAGAAGTAAATATTATTAAAAATAAGCATTCAAATGTTCTTAGGAAGGCATGTATATAGATAGTCTCCTTAATGTAGCTTCTTTTTTTCATAAATTTTATTTAAAGAGGAAAAAAAAACCCCAAACAAAACAGAAAAAGGGTAGCAACAATACAGAATTCCAAAGGAAAAAAAGAAAAGAACAACAACAAAAAAACCACTAAGAAATCACTACTTGCTAAGTTACATACTGTCATCTTGGAAAAACTTGTTCAAATTACAAAATTAAAGCATACAAAGTAGACATTCAAACAGTGAGACTCTTAACAGTTCTGCTCAACAATATAACAAAAACAGTAATATGGTCATCCATCTTACACACTTAAACATACGTGCAGTTATATCCTTTAGAGCACTTTCTTTTCCTCTCTTTTTTACAGTAGCAATTACGCATTTTGGGTTTTATTACTCCTACAGTTCTTATTACTTTTTACACCAGAGACACAATGTGATATTTATAAATATGATTCTGATTTATTTCACTAATGAGGATAGTCTCAAGTTATCTCCATTTCCCTATGAAGGTCTTAAGATCATCCTTTTTCATAGATGATTTCAGGTGGCTGAGTGTCTTTGTACTTATACTTGCATCTTCTAATCTGTTCCATTGATCCTCAGGTCTATTTCTTTGCCAGTACCATGCTGATTTTATCACTGTGGCTTTGTAGTACAGTTTCAAGTAAAGATTGAGATGCCTCAGACCTTGCCTTTATTGCCCAGAATTGCCTTTGCTATTCTAGTTTTCTTCTGGTTCCAAATGAATTTTAGGAGTGTTTTCTCTATATCTGTGAGGTATGGCAATGGTATTTTGATTGGAATTGTGTTAAATCTGTAGAACAGTTTGGGGAATATGGCCATTTTCACAATGTTGGTTCTTCCTAGCCAAGAGCATGCAACATCTTTTCATTTTCTAATATCCTCTTCATTCTCCTTTTTTAGTGTAGTATAATTTTCAGTATATAGGTCATTTACGTTTTTGGTTAGGTTAATTCCTAAGTATTTCATTTTTTTAGATGTTATTGTGAAGGGTGATATTTCCATAACTTCTCTCTCGGTGAGGTTCTTGTTTGTGTACAGGAATGCTATTGATTTTTGAGTGTTGACTTTGTATCCAGCTACACTGCTGAATTTGTTTATTACCTCTAATAGTCTTTTAATGGAGTTTTTTGGGTCTTCTATATAGAGTATCATGTCATCTGCAAATAGTGATCATTTAACCTCTTCCTTTCCTATCTTTATTCCTTTTATTTCTTTCTCTTGTCTGATTGCCCTGGCTAGTGTTTCCAGAGCTATATTGAACAGGAGTGGTGATAGTGGACATCCTTGTCTTGTTCCTGATTTTAAAGTGAAAGCTTTCAGTTTTTGTCCATTTAGTATAATATTGGCTGTTGTTTTGTCATAGATGGCCTTTATAAGGTTGAGGTAGACATCGTATATTCTGAGTTTCTGAAGGGTTTTTATCATGAAAAAGTGTTGGACCTTATCGAAAGCTTTTTCTGCATCTATTGAGATGACCGTGTGGTTTTTATTTTTGTCTCTGTTGATGTGGTGCATTACATTTATTGATTTGTGTATGTTAAAGCATCTCTGCATTCCTGGAATAAACCCCACTTGGTCATGATGTATAATCTTCTTGATGATTTGCTGCATTCTATTTGCCAGTATTTTTTGAGAATCTTTGCATCTATGTTCATTAGTGAGATTGGCCTATAGTTCTCCTTTTTGGTTGGGTCTTTCTCTGGTTTTGGTATGAGAGTAGTGCTTGCCTCCAGGAATGATTTAGGGAGGATTGCTTTCTTTTCAATTTCATTGAAGAGTTTAAGGAGTATTGGCATCAAGTCTTCTCTAAATTTCTTGTAGAATTCACCTGTGAATCCATCAGGACCTGGGCTTTTTTTTGTTGGTAAGTTTTTTTTATTACATTTTCAATTTCAATAGCTGATATTGGGTTATTCAAAATTGCTATATCTTCTTGGTTGAGCTTTGGTAGTTCATATGTTTTTAGAAATCTTTCCATTTCCTCTGTGTTTTCTTCTCTATGTGAGTAGACATTTTCAAAGTAGATATTCATGATCTTTTGAATTTTCATGTGATCTGTAGTGATTTCCCCCTTTTCAGTTCTTATTGCATGAATTCAGTTTTTTCTTTCTTTTTCTTTATAAGGTTAGCTAGAGGTTTGTCAATTTTGTTTATTCTCTCAAAAAACCAGCTTTTTGATTCATTAATTCTTTTTATTGGTGTTTTAGTTTCAGTTGCATTGATTTCTGCTCTAATCTTTACAATTTCCTCTCTTCTCTGAGCTTTAGGTTTAACTTGCTCTTCTTTTTCTAGTAGCTTGAGATGAAGCATTAGGTTGTTTATTTGTGCTCATTCTGTTTTCTTGATATGACAGTTTATTGCTGTATATTTCCCACATAAGAACACTTTCATTGTATCCTACAGATTACAATAGGTTGTTTCCGCATTTTCATTGAATTGTAGGTATTGCTTTATTTCTTCTTTAATTTCATCAGTAGCCCACTGGTTGTTCAAAAGGTTGTTATTTAATTTCCATGTATTTATGCCAGTTTTGCAGTTTCTTTTGCAATTAATTTCCAATTTCAGTGTGCTATGGTAAGATAGTATGCATGGGACAATCTCAATACCTTTGCATTTACTTAAAAATGCTTTAT
>PVJX010003138.1:0-113695 GCA_004027295.1 Dolichotis patagonum
CTGTTAACAGTCTCACTGTTTGAATGTCTACTTTACATGTTTTAACTTTGTAATTTGAACAACTATTTCCAAGAAGTCAGTATGTAATTTGTCAAGTAATAATTTCTTAGGTTTTTTTGTTGTTGTTCTTTTCCTTTTTTCCTTGGAATTCTGTATTGTTGCTACCCTTTATTCTGTTTTGTTTTGTTTTTTTCTCTTTAAATAAAATTATTTTTAAAAAAATAATTATTCTCACTGTGAAGCGTAGTTAGTTCATTATTTGCCCACTGGAGGGCACACTTTCCAACTCAAATATATTTACTTTTCAATTTCTTCAGAATTAACACCTGCACATTGGCCTGCGTTTTCTGTTTTAGTTGTTTCAGGGCAGTTAAATTGTTCCCATGTGTTGGGCATGTCCACATTCCCCCTTCATGCAGCTTTTTCTAAGTGTAAATTCCACAGTAAGCAGGTTTATTGGACCCTGGAGAGGGTCCTGACTGCAGGGTAGAAAGAATGGCACTGGTCTCAGGCTGGTCACAGCCTCTGTGATCCCCCTTATTTCTTGTTTGTGGAGAGAGGAAGATTTTCTAGGTGATGGAATTCTATGACTGTATTCTCAAACCAGAAAGCCTGTTTTGATGTCTCCACAGGTCCCTTCCCTGGCACATAACAAGTACTGTGTAGGAGTAGAAAACATTGTTTCTCAATACTCAAAACAAAAGTTTTTTTTTTAAAATTATTCTTGGAATCGAACCCAAAGCCCTGTTCATGCTAGCAAAGTATTCTATCTAGCAAAGAGCTACACTCCAGCCCTTTTCACCTTCTTCAGATAGAGACTCGCTAAATTGCCTAGGCTGGTCTTCAATTTGCGATCCTCACCTTCTGAGTAGCTGGGTTTACAGGTCTGTGCCACGATGCCTGGCAAGCATTGGAACACTTCTGTTACCAGATGTGTGAGTGTTTTACCCGCGTGGACCAGTTCTCCAGCACCAGCCGGCTGTGCACAGTTCAGTTCAATTTGGACCCTGTCCATCTGAAGTTAGCATCAGATCCCACAGATTGCCCCCTTCTAAATGCCAAATAAACAGCAAAATCAAGCCTCTGGTATGTCAGACTGACTGGCTACAGAAATCAGAGACTCTTGACTCGTGACCCTCATCTTGGGTTGGATCGTCGAATTTAGGCAAACATTTATACTTACAGCTTTTTAATAAAGGCTGTTACAAACGATACAGATAAATGGCAGGAGGGAAGAAATTCACAGGGCAAGAAGAAGGAAGGGACATGGAGATCCCGCCCTCTCCAGATGCCCCACCTCCTAGTGTTCAGGATAACCTGGAGGCTCCTCACACTCTAATTTTGGATTTTTATGGAGAATTTGCCAAGTGTCCTTAATGTTTAAATTGGTCATTAGTGATCAACTCAATCTTCAGCTCTGTCCCCTCTTTGGAAGTGAGAGTAGGGATGGCACTGTGTCAACCCTTTAATCATGTGACTGACTGTTGGTCGTATCAGTCCAGCCTGACCTGTCCAGGAAGCACAGTCACCAGTCATCTCATTAGTTGACTGTTCGTTATAGAGTCACATTAGGAGATTACAGGGCATTATGTTCCAGGAAACAGCACAAATACTAAATCTATATCTCTTTTATTATAATTCACAGCATCACAATCCCCAAGAAAATAGGTGCAGTTTTGCATCAGCAGCCCTCTCCTACTTGGAGGAGGAAGACCAATGACATTTAGTTGCACTGCACCCTTTCTGGGCTGAGCTGTCTAGGCAGTGGGAGCTCTGAGAGTGGGAAAATAGTGAACCAAACCTTTTAACACAGTAATGCAACTTGCTCCACATATAAGAATAATATGGCAACTTTAACAGAGTAATCAAGCCTGATCTACATGTCAGAATAATATGGCAGCTCTGTATGTATAAATCTGCAGCCTTTTGGGGGCTGCAGGGGACTGGCAAGGGGCAATGGAGAGACGACTCCGCAGATCAGGCTGATGGCGCGATCCGATTTTATTACGGAAGTGCAGGAGTATAGATAGGCTGAATAGGAAGGGTGGAAGTGAGCTCAGAGGAAGGGCGGGATTGAGCTTCAGGAAGGGCAGAAGTAGGCTTAGGGAAGGTGGGGATGCACTGTGGGCTGGTCTCTGAGTGGGGCGGCCCTGGCAGGGATGCTCTACTCGGTGTGCCAAGAAACAGGGAGTCTGAGTGTGCTCAGACTCTCTCTTTTGTCAGGGTGGCCAGCCAGACCTCAGGACCTCAACCTCACACAGATTCCCCCTCTTTTTTTATTAATGCCAATTGTATGGAGGCCATCATGGCTTGTTGAGAATGTAGGGTGTGGACCTGAGTACATAACATCCATAAGACATAAAAACCAATAAATCCCAGTAATCCCAGGAGTCCCAGAGTGAGGAGATTAGAGGGCAAAAAGAAGTGTTGTAGGTTAAGAAGGAGGGCAGTAAGGACAGTTATCAGTCAGCACCAGTAATTGGGTGGAGTTAATTGTCTGTATCTGGTCTGTAAGTTGAAGTGACAGGTTCCAATAAGTGCTATTGTAAGGGTCTAGGGTCCAATCACAAAGTGACAGGTGTGCATCTGAAACATTGGCAGGCTTTGGAGTAATGCAGAGCACTGCAGAAGCATATCGTTGATCACAGGCCATTGTAGCGACGTGCCACAGATCTTGTAGTTCTGCATCTAGAAGATCTATTTGTCTATTTGTTGCTGAAGGTTCAAGAGAGCCATGTAGGTGTAGGCGTTTATTTGTTGTTGCACTTGAAAGGTCTCAGTGGTGGAGCTGGATAGGTTATTTAGAGCCTGGGTAGTCACTGTTTATCAGGCGAGGGAGACAGCAGTGGTGGCTACTGTGGAGGCAGCTCAGCAGTGGCCTGGGCAGAATAGGGAGGAGATTTTGGGCTTGGCTGCAGCATGCTTTAATGGCTCCCCATGTGATGGGGATGGTGGTGGTGTTAGGGATGCACCACCTCCTGCGTTGAGTTGGCCCACCCCCTGGGCAACTGTCATCGAGTGTCAGTCAATCCATCTCTGAGGTCAGCGGCAGTGGCAGGCTCTGGACATCACATGCAGGGATCCACATGGGGTGAGGGGTTGTTTCTGGAAAGACACAAGTGAATGCTTTACCCTGGCTTAATAGGGGAGCAGCAGGTTGCCATTGTTGACTAAGGAGGTCCTTCCATCTCACTAGAGGAAGTGGAGTGGGAGGGGCAAGTAATGGGCCCCAGTGTTTGTGAATAGGAGATAGCTCTTTTTTGTCAAATGTTAATAAATTCATAGTGCTAAGGGATTTAGTTAGTAGTTCATCTGGTGTACTCCAGGGGCATGGGTCCTCCTCTTTTGTAATTAAAAATGTTTTAAGGCAAGATTGGTACAGTTAATGATGGTCTGTCATTGGGGGTTGTAAGGGTGTCCATGATGTAGGGAAATGTTACATTTTGAACAGACATTTATGAAGGAGGCACTGGTGTAACAAGCACCATCATTTGTCAACAACCACGGCTGTTTTAACATTTGAACACCTGTAGAATATTAGCAAACAGTTACATATGTGACATAGAAAATTTAGAAATCAAACCATATACAATGTTGTAGCATAGAAAACCATGATGACATTTTGTAACACATTTGAATCTTCATGCAAATTTCTCCTTTTTGGTTAAGCATCCCTATCTAATACATAAAAGATTTTACCCAACTTGTTGCCATTTAGGGGGATATATATCTCATAAGCATTTGTTGAAAACAGAGGTCTGAATATGAACCAAAATTTTGTCATCATAAACAATCCCTGTTTTACATTTTGGAAAACCAGTATATCTGGAAGCATGAATATATGAATGCACCATGAAGTTAACAACAAGGATTTGTCATAACCATATAAAAACTTTTGTATGGGCATGTTTTAAATCAAAAACCTTTTGTATTACTGTTTCTAATGATGACCAATGTGAATATATTACAATAATATTTTCATATGACTTTAGTTGAGATGGCTCCCATAAGGCTATGGAGACCATTGGAGCCTCCAATCAATGAACAAGAGCTGGTAAAAGGTTACCAGGTGGCCACTTTCTTATTCATCAATTGAAGTCCTGTCCAACAATCCCGATCCCAAAGGATATTTGTTTAATCATTTTTATAATAATTTTTTCTTAAGAAAACTCCAATCATAACATTTAACATATTATTTTTGAACAATGAGAGACTCTCAAATTATGATAAGCAACAATGTATAGTACATTTGCATAACTGACTTTAGCATCATTGTGACTAACTGGGAACCCAGGTGCAAGCATGTGTTGTTATTTTACAACTCAAATAAATCTTGAGTAAATGATCTATAAATGCAAAATAAAAAGGAAAAAAGAAAATTGCTGAGCTCAAAATAAGAAAGAACAGCTGTTCACAAACAGACAAATGGACAAACATGGACAGACAATCTGTACAGATTCAAACATATGTAGAAACAAACACAGAGTTGTCAGTGTCCATGAGAACTCTCCAAGTCAGACTGGACAAACAGACAGACACACAGACAGACTAATGAACATTTTACACAATCAGAGTGCACTCAAGTATATTTTAGCCAAATTGAATTATACAAATTTAGACAAATTTGTCTACAGCTGTACATTTGTAATTTTAAGTAGACTAGTCAGACTTGTTGTAGGTCAATTAGCAGAGATCTCTTATCAAAGAATTTGAAAAAGACAAAATCTTATCTATAATTAATGTATTTTTGTCATAGGACTTAGCATGTACTTCTATCATCTATTTGATTACCATCTTGTAGGCATGTTGGGTCAAGTCTAGCTTCATCTTTTTCTATCTACTGTGGCATGGTCTCCAAGGCATCACTGTCATATGACTGGGCATCAGCTTCTTGAGAGGAATCAAAACCTTTTCTGGGTTTGGGCTCATGATACAGCTGGACAGCACACACTGGCACCCAGATAGGCCATTTAGCTTTTCCTGGAAAAACACAAGCATACCCTCAACCCCACATTAGCACCGGACTAGGTGTTTTTATTACACAGTATGAAGATATTTCCAAAAGACTGTTTTTAGACTTTATTAGATTGCATTATCTTTCTGCTGCAGTAGGTACATCTTTATTAGAATTTAAAAATTTTAAATGGTATATACTGTCAAATGAAATCTATTATGAGGTGAACTCTCCTTGTTTTTTTTTTTTAAATTTAAATTTTGAGCACATTTAACTACTTTTAGACCTGAAAATTACAATGAATTTTTGTGTTAAGGTGTAAAGAAAATGGAAACTGCATTTTATATTTAGGTACCTTGGGCTCTCTTGTGACAGGGTCCTCCCTGTCAAGTTCCACTTTCATCATCTAACAGGACGGAGGTTCCTGCCTGTGAGCACGTGGTGAACTTGGCTGGAGTGGGAACCTTTCTCTCGGCACCATCTTTGGAGCCTTAAATTGCTTGAGAGAAGGGTAGATTTTTGGTGGAATAGAGGCCCTCTCCTCCATTGAGTTTACCCGATCCCGCTGACTCAGTGAAACATCATTCTCCAAGTCACAGGTAAGGGATGGACACCCCGTGGGCACCTCAGTGGCACAAGTGGTGGGATCTGCTAACAGCGGGAAGGCCTCTGTATCGACCCCAGTGATATTGTTCGAGCCCATCAAACACACTTGGATGGTAAGTAAAGTAGGTTGGAGCCCCAGGGGAAAGACTTTCCCCTCATGTTGCTCAGCTGCTTGGACTCGATTTAGGAGCTGAGTCCAAGTCTGAGGGTCCCATAGCTAGGCAGTGTGGAGCCAGGGATTAAGGGGGAGAAGGATTTCCCAATACTGGGAAAGGGTGGAATAGGCAATTTTGCATTGCCTGGCCTGCAAGAGGGCAGCAAGAGCCTGTGCCTGCAGGTGCTGATCCATGGGAAGTGTGGGGCCCATGATGTGGGTGGGGGCCACTTACCGAGTCCGAGGAGGCACAATAGCCCCATGTTGGGAGCCACTTGCAGCCTTTTTGGGGCTGCAGGGGACTGGCAAGGAGCGACGGAGAGGCGACTCCGGAGATCAGGCTGATGGTGCAGATCCAATCTTATTACAGAAGTGCAGGAGTTTATATAGACTGAAGAGGGAAGGCAGAAGTGAGCTCAGAGAAGGGTGGGATTGAGCTTCAGGAAGGGCAGAAGTAGGCTTAGGGAAGGCGGGAATGCACTGCAGAGCAGGCTCCAAGTGGGGCAGTCCTGGTAGGGATGCTCTACTCAGTGTGCCAAGGAACGGGGAGTCTGAGTGTGCTCAGACTCTCTTCTGCCAGGGTGGCCAGCCAGACCTCAGGACCTTGACCTCCCACATAAATCTAACTTCCTGCTATGTATGTGGGGACTAGGTTCCCTCTTGCATCCCTAGGTCTTCTTCTGCACTTTGCTGCAAAACCTCTGAGGAATGTGTCAGTGCAAGCAATACATCTCCTGTGGCCTCTGAGGGATCTGAGAGCCATGTGAACCCAGCCAAACCTCTCCCAAATGTGATGTCCACCCACCAGGATTGCCAAGTGACTCACACTCAGCAGGTCTTAGCTGCCCTTATTTCCTCTTTGCCAGAGTGGGAGAAGTTTAGGGATTATGCAGCTGGTGAGATTCTCACCTAAGGCAGGGAGAGGCACCTGCAGCCAGAGTGTACTTTGGGAGCATTGCAAGATTCTGATCTATTTAATTCTTCAATTGTAGGAGGAATAGTTTTATTGACAAAAGTGATAATTATATCATGTGAAATGGCAACCGTTGACAACAAAACATGTTGGAGGCCTGACCACAGTTGCTTTTTGATAACCTTATTATTAATGCTTGTAACCTATTTTTTTCTTTATGGAGCATGTACATTTTACCAGGCATCAACACTGAAGAAAAATTTTGTGGCACAACAAAACTTGAAATGGATAAAACACCATTAGTTGCTTAATTTCCCCACCAATATATCACAGCTGCCATTATTGCATTTTAGCAGCAAGCACGTAGAGATAGCTGAAAGTGCAGAGAGTGAGGGCCATTTTACCAAATGTTCAAGACTGCTCTAATGCCACTACTGCTCGATGCTTCCTTTCTGCTTCTGAAGGAGCTGATCTATTCCGAAGACGTTCCAAGTCCCCTCGTGGCACTCTGCCTTGTTGGGTGTCATTTGGATCCATGTCTCACCATACTAGACTGAGAGATCCTTGAACCAAAGAGTGAGTATCACTGCCACAGCCACTACCTGGGGTTCAGTCCTTAATCTGTTGCTTAGCACTGGTATTTTCTTGGTAAATTAATTAATCTCTCCAGGTCTGAGTTACCTCAACTATAAATGGCTTATTTTTAGAGTTGTCATTATTGGTACCCAAATCTACCCTTTTGGATACGTATTATGAAGTCTTCAAGACCAGCTGGTAAAGGTTTCCTATTAATAATGGAGTTGATGATAAGTACTGCTCTGTAGAGTAATAAGAGAAAAATTCTGAGTGGTCTTTTAGTTACAACGCTTGGAAGGTGGAGTGGAGAAATGGGTAAGTTAATCAGTTTATAAACTATCCAAGAACTATCTAAGAACAAAAAACCACTTCACATTCATGAACCTCAACTCAAATCCCATGGTGAATGCCTAGGCACCTTGGCATCCTTTGAGACAGAGGCTCACTACGTTGCTAAATTGTCCAGGCAGGGCTGGAACCTGCTTCTGTCTCAGCTTCCCAGGCTGTGGAGATTACAAACATGTGCGCCACACCAGGGTAACCAAAACTCCTGAGATCAAGGGATCACTGAAATACGTCCTTTACCCGGCCTTCACAGATGCCAGCCATTCAAAGCCCCATTCAAGCCAGAACCAGTAATTTCTTCTCGTGGACTGTGCTCCTATCGCAAAGCTTCCATGACTTCTCCTCATAGTCCTGCCCCTCCTGTCCATAGGCAATAGAGATTCAGTATAAACAATTATGCTTCCTTCTCAAAAGTCTCATTACAAAAATGCTCTGACTTCTAGTTTGTTGGATGTTTTCCAAGGGCTACACAGCTCTGCTGCTGGAAGTTGTGAAGACAGGCCCCAAGACCTGTTCCTTTTTCTGGCTGGCATCTGTGAAGGCTGGGTAAAGGACGTATTTCAGTGATCCCTTGATCTCAGGAGTTTTGGTTACCCTGGTGTGGCGCACGTGCTTGTAATCTCCACAGCCTGGAAAGCTGAGCCAGAAGCAGGTTCCAGCCCTGCCTGGACAATTTAGCAACGTAGTGAGCCTCTGTCTCAAAATAAAAAATAAAAAAGGGCAGGGGATATAGCTCACTGAGAAGGCCCTGGGTTCAATCCTCAGAACTGGGGAAAATAAAAGCTTCGATTTAATAAAAGTATGCAGTATTTTTGTTCTGTACTAAAAAATATTTTTAAAAAGGTATAACCACTACCACCTCAACTTCTGTCCCATTGTTTCTCATGTGGACTTTCTTTCTTTCTTTCTTTCTTTCTTTCTTTCTTTCTTCTTTTTTCTTTCTTTCTTCTTTCTTTCTTTCTTTCTTCTTTTTTCTTTCTTTCTTCTTTCTTTTATTTCTTTCTTTCTTTCTTTCTTCTTTTTTCTTTCTTTCTTCTTTTCTTTCTTCTTTCTTTCTTTCTTTCTTTCTTTCTTTCTTTCTTTCTTTCTTTTCTCCTTTTTTTTTCCTCTAGACAGGGTCTCATGTAGCTCCGGCTGGCCTTGAACTCACTATGTAGCCTCTGTCCTCAAACTCCTGATGATCTTTCTGCCTCAGCCCCTGAGCTAGGATTGGAGAGTCACAGCACCATGCCTGGCTGTCTTGTTGCTTCTTGCCCTTAAAATCTAGTCGGAGGCAGCAGAAGAGAAAGATGAGAAGAAGGAGGAGAGCTGATTGCCCCAGGGAATGGAGGGCAGGCGCATGGAGTGGAGGGGCGGGGAGGGTGGGAAGATGCCAGCGCTCAGCTGCAGCTTCCACTCAGTGGCTTCCACTGGTACCTACTCGCTTGTCTCAAGTGTTTATGATCCGAGACCGTGTAAAGAAAAAATGGAATAATACTTGTAGAAAAAGTCTGCTAAAGTAGGGGGTACCCCATAAATCCACATGCCACAAAGCTCAGCAGAGAAAGCAGTGACTTGGGGCACACAGAGGGACACAAACCAGGAGAGGCTGTTGTGAACACAGCTCTCAAGTGTACACCTGTGATCAACCATGACCCACAGGAAGTGCCAGGCAGGATTTAGCATTCACATACAAAACGATGAGTGTGGGAGCAAAGTAGAACTCGCCCCCTTGTATCTGGTTCAATGCTGCAGGCCCTGGGGAAAAAAATACTCATTTCAACACCTGGAGGAATTTTGGGGGCTACTTTCCTATTTTTCTATGTTGGATTTTGGAGCTTTTGTGGGACCCCCCCCTTCTTTTGCTCTTTTTTTTTCTTCTTTATCTTGTTTGTATATTTCAGATACTTTTATCTATCTTATAATTTTTTTCTCCTTAATTGGATCCTTTGTCTTACTTTTCTCTCCTCCTCTGCATCTCCCTTGTCTTCATTTTTCAAATTGTACTATTTTCAGTTTTTTTGCCCCATCCTTCAATTTTTATTTGTATTACTATTAAACTTTATTAATTTTTAGATATTTAGTAGATTCTACACTGTTACTGCTGAATTGGTTTCTGTGTTAATGGTGGTATGGTTGTTGCCTTTCACATTTCAGTATTTGGTTTGTCTTTGTTTCTAAACAGATCTCTTTTCTGTTGTTAACCTGGTACAGTGGAAGCCATTATTGATTCTTATGGCGTCTCTGATGGGTTTTTCCCGTGTGCTAGTCGGCGTGGTGCTGGACAGCACCTCCCTTCAGCACTGACTTCCGCCTTCTGGCAAAACCCGGAAGCTGAACCTCTCGCTTTTTGCACGTGCGCCAACGCTCCCCCAATCAGCTGTCAATACATCATTCCACCGCCCCCTTTAACTGCACCCCTGTCAATTCCAAATAAGGCCCCGCTGTTTTTCTTGCTCCCTTCAGAGGGTGCTTACGTCTCTTTGGCAGCCCTCCAGGGCCTGCAATAAAAGCCTCTTTTCTTTCTTTCTCTTCTTTCCTTTGTCTTGCTCTTGCACTGGAGAGCCAATTTCAATATCAAGTTGCCTCTGACTCTATTATTGTTGTTGATTTTTGTGCCACTGTCAGTGGTGATATAGTTGTCATTTCCAATTGATTTTTGCTGTATGCCATATCTGGTTTGTCTTTGCATCATCAACATCACTGTGGTTCTTTTCTTGGTAACTTGCTCCTCGGCCAAGTACACTGCACCCTCTTTTCCCAAAATTATTGGAGGTGATCACATCTTGGGACTGAGGCAAAGGCTTACGGACAGCCACACCCAGAGAGAAAACAGACATTAACTAAAGAAATTTCCATCCCGGTGGTGAAGTTTTCCACTTTAACCAACCCTCAGTGTAGGGAGAGAGAGACAGACAGAGACAGAGACAGAGACAGAGACAGAGAGAGAGAGAGAGCAAGAGAGAGCACTAAAGGAATAGAAACATGAGAACAAGTGGCAACAAAATGTCTCCAAAAATTCAGACTCCCCCAAAGCTGATTCATTGAGAGAAAAATCAATACAAACAACTGAATTATACAAAATGATAAAAGAAGAAACAAAACAAATAAAAATTAATAACATGCTTGTCAAACTACAGATGATATAAAGAAAGAGATACTGAAATTAAGAAACAAAATGACCAGCAAATGCTATGGTAAATGTTCCCCAGGAGTGTCACGTGGGGTTTTAGAGGGTGACTGTGGTACGGGGTGTACAGCTGACTTGCTATTAGGAAGTGTGTGGTGAGAAGAGGCTGGTGAGTCCGGAACGGTGGTGCGTGCCTGCCGGTAATTCCAGCTCTTGGGAGCCTGGGGCAGGAAGATCGCTGTGAGTTTGAGGCTAGCCTGAAGTACATAGTGAGGCCCTGTCTAAAAAAAGAAGGAGAAGGAGAGGAAGAGGAAGAGGAAAAGAAATAATAATAAGAAGGTCACAGGGGGCATAGCCTGGGTTTATTTTACTCACCAGTACCCCCTTGGCAATCTGCTTTCTGTCACCATGCAGTCCTGATCAGCACACCTGTACCATTCACCTCTGCCATGCTGTTATGCTTTGGAGCAAGCTGTCTATCAATTGAAAATACTACAAACTGTGAGCCAAAGTAAACTTTTTCAGCCTTTAAATTTTTGGTGTGGAGTATTATGTCCCAGAGATTAATAAAGTAACTAAGACAGTGAACTTTAAGGAAGATGCTATTGAAAAGCTAAACAAAATAATTCAAAACACAAATGACCACCTTAGCAAAGAATTAGATTCCATGAACAGGTACCAAATATAAGTATAGGAAATAAAAATTCTTTTGAAAGAATGGGGAGCAAAAATGGCCAGTGGGAGGAGAGAGGGCCAGATTAGAAGACATGGCTGATACAGATGACCATAAACTCAGAGCTACCTTAAGAACAACAAGAAATCATAGGAAATAGATCTAACAGTGCTAGATGAATCAAAGAAGACCAACCTAAGATTAATTGAAATTAGTGAAAATCAGAGGATGGCACAAATAACTTAAAAAAACCCTGCTTGCATAAATAATAGCAGAAAACTTTAAATAATGAGGAGAGACTTCAGTGATGCACATAGAGAACCCCATACCCATGACCAGAAATGACCTCCATGACACATCATAGTCAAAATCCTGTATATGTCAAACAGAAGAGCAGAATCTGAAAAGCTGTTACAGAAAAGCAACAAATACTTAGTAAGGTAAACCCATTAGCATTATAACAGACATCTCAACACAAACCTTAAAGGTCAGGAGGTTGTAGTGAAGTGTTTCAAGAGTTAAAATAAAACAGCTTCCAACCCAACTGTCTTTCAAAACTGATGACAGAAAACTGATGGAGAAATAAGATCTTTCCATGGTAGAGAGCATCATAAGAAATTCATGAGCACTAAACCAGCACTCCAAAAAATTCTCAAGGATATCCTAGAGACAGTGAATCCTACAATGGCAAAAGTCTAGTTGAATGAATACAAGTGGGGTAAACAGTTAAGCAGAAAGGGGAAAGGAAATCAGCGTCAGGAAAATAATACAGTGACAGGAATAAGTACTCACTCTCAATGGGAATGATCTCAACTCTCCAGTCAAAAGACACAGATTGGCAGTATGGATCATATAACAAAACTCAGTTATGCTGTGTATAAGAAACATATTTAATAAAAAGAATAAAATAAAAGTTAAAGGATGGAAAACAGTATTCCATACAATGGAAACCCCAAACCATGCATGGTATCTTATTTTCAGACAAAATGGACTTCAAGCCAAAACTGATCAGAAGAGGCAAAGAAGGTCACTACATATTGGGAACAATTCAACACAAAAAATAATTATTGTAAATATAGATAACCAAATACTTGTTCACTCAACCTCATCAAACAAACACTACTGGACAAGAAGATAAAACAAATATCAAAACAATTATAGTTTGATACAATTATACCCTACTCACAAACATAGATTAGCAAGACAAAAAATAAAAACAAAACAAAATGAACAAACCAGCTGTGATGGTGCAAGCCTATAATCTCAGGATTTGAGGGGCTGAAGCAGGAGGAGTGCAGTGAGTTTGAGGCCAGTCTGGGCTGCACAGTGAGTTCAAGTCCAGCCTGAAGTGCACAGTGAGAACCCTTCTCAAAAAAGAAAATCAACAAAAAATATCAGAGCTGGATTACACCTTCGGTACCAAGGATCAAACTGATGACCTTGTGCTCGCCAGGCAGGTGCTTGGCTGAGCTAAATCCCCAGCCTGAATCACACCTTTGAACAAATGGATTAATTGGTATCTGCGGTGTTACACCCCCCAAAAACACAACACACATTGTTGTCAACAGCACGCGGAGCTTCCCCCTAAACACACTAGACCCTAAGGCACACAAATAAAAACAAAGGAATTGAAATTATGTCAGGTACACCTCATTTGTGACAAACCTAATTCCAGTGCCAAATTATTGGGGTAAAACCAAAAACTTTTCCTCTAAAATCAGGATCAAGACAAGGATGTTCACTGTCACTACTCCTGTTCAACACAGTGCTCAAAACTTTAGACAGAGCAATGAAGCAAGAGAAGGAACTAACAGGGACATTTGTAGAAAACAAAGAAGTCAAACTATCCTTATTCACAGATGATGTGATCCTTTACTTAGGAAACTCAAAAAATTCTACCAAAAGACTAAGAACTAATAAATGAATTCAGCAATATAGTAAGATTACAAAATCAACTCACAAAAATTAGTAGTGTTCTTGTACACCAATAAAGAACTCACCAGAAAAGAAATTAGGAGAATAAGATTATTCATGATACCATATAAAAAACTAAGTACTCAGGCAATAAACTAAAAAACATGTCCTCTATAATAAAAACTATAGTACTCTGAAAAAGTATGTGGGTGTACTGTGTAACACTCACTTTGTTGGCTTGTGAATGGCTTATGTCAAAGAGGAGATCAAAAGATGGAAAGATAGCCCCTATTCCTGGATAAACAACCATGTTGTCAAAATGACTATACTTCCAAATCTGATATACAAATGTAATACCAGTACAATCCTACTCAAAATAATAACAGAACTCCTCACAGGACTCGAGAAAACAATCTTAAAATTTATATGAAACCAGAGAAAAACAGAATACCAAAAGCAATCCTAGGCAACAAATGTAAAGGAGGAGGCCTCACAGCCCCAGATTTCAAGCTGCAGTGATAAAACCAGGATGGTGCTGGCACAAAAAGATGTGGGGAGCAGTGGAGCAGAACAGAGGATGCAGAAACAACTCCAGGCACATTCAGCCCTCTGATCTTTGATAAAGGGAACAAAAACATACACTGGGGGAAAGACAGCCTCTTTAAAAAATGGTGCTGGGAAAACTGGCTATTCACATGCAGAAAGTAGAATCTAGTACTCTCTTTGGCAGCATGTGTACTAAGAAAAAGAAGAAAAGAAGATCTAATATAGATACAAATCTCTCACCATGCCCCAAAACAAAATCAAAAGGGATAAAAGGTCTAGATATTAAAACAGAAATGCTTAATCTACTAGTAGATAAAATAGGTGAAACTCTTGAAAACAGGCATAGGAATGGACTTTCTCACCAGAATGCCAATTGCACAACAAATGACATCACAATCAACCAATGGGGTCATACCAAATTAAAAAGCTCTGCACAGCAAAATTAAAAACCAGCACAGTTAAGATGCAACCTATAAATAGGGAGAAAATTTTTGCCAACTACTCCTCACTACTCTTTAGATAGAGGAGTAACATCCAGAATTTATAAAGAACTAAAAAAAAGAGCTAGTCAAAAAAAAGGGCAATTGAAAAGAATAGACACTTCTCAGTAGATATACAGAATGGCAAATAAATACAGGAAGAAATACCCAAGAACTTTGACCATTAGGGAAATGCAAATTAAGACTCTGAGATTCCATCTTACTCCAGAAATGATAGCTACCATCAGGAAATCAATACAGTAAGTTCCTGACTGGCAAAAATTTGAGTTGTAAATTTTCACAGGTGTACTGTATAACACTCACCCTGTTGGTTTATGAACAAATCTGACTTAGGAACAATTCTCCCAGCACAAAACTTGTTCATAAGTTGGGGACTTACTATAATAAAGAAGAGTGGCAATGTGCCAGGGGAAAAATGAACCCTTCTGCCTTGTTGTTGGGAATGGAAACTAGTGAAACCATTATGAAAATCAATAAGGGAATTCTAAAAAAAACTAAAACTAAAACTTGAAATCCTATTCAGTCCAGCTATTCCCCTTCCAGGCATCTTCCTGAAAGGCTTAAAGACATTATTTTATCGTGAGACATGTGTATCCATTTTTACGCAGTAAACTTGTAATAGCTAAGTCTTGGGAATGGCTGTATGTTCATCAATAAATGAACTGATAAAGAAAATGTGCTTGGGACTCCGGAAGATGGCGGATCAGAAAGCAGCAAAATAGGGAGCCTCTCTGAGAGAAACTGCTCAGGTGCTGGAATAAAACATCCTGGAGAAGACCAGATGGAGGGAGATGGACCCTCTTGACCCAGGAAGAAACTAAAGGGAAAGAAAAAAAAAAAGAAATGAAAATTGTGGACGGAAGGCTGTAGGCAGACTTGCCCTCACTGGAGCCATCCGGTCCCAATGTGTACAAAACTCCCCTGGAATCCGGAGAGGTGCGGTCAGGGTGAAGTCGGGGGTGGGCCAGCCTGAGGGCCTTGGCGGGAAGAAATGGTCATGGAAAGGAGCAGTGGAACGGAGAGCAGCAGTTGGCTTGGAGATCTGGCTCAGAGATCCGTACTGGCTCGCAGTGTGGGGAAATCAGTCCTCCCACGGTAATGGGCGAGGGGGCGGGGCAGCATTTTGGAGTCAGGCAGGGTAAACCCCGAACCAGAACTGCAGCAGCTTCAGTCAGCCACTCCTAGCACAGAGCAGATTGGTGAGAATTGCTCGGATTGAGTCCTGCCCCTGTGCGCGATCCAATAGCAAAAGACAAGGTCTTCCTGAGACTGTACCTGACTGGTCCCATCCGTGCGGCACACACTAACGTGGTAAAGACTCCCAGAGTTGGACCAGCTCACAAGAGAGGGGCCAGCCTGCCCCACTCATGCTTGTACTTCAGTGGCCATCAGCAGACTGGGGAGGGCAGCAATACCTAGCCAGTACGCTTCAGAGTAATCACAGGCAATACAGGAAGTGTCAGGGACCCCCATTGTCCACTTGTCTGAAGGAAACCAGAAACATGTCAAGAGGAAGAAACAAAAGGAAATCTCCACTCCCCAACACAAACACTACTGGCCTGGGGGTGGTAAACACAGAAGAGATCGGGGGTTACACACCTGTGGTATCTGAAAATGCAGCATCTGACATAAAGAATTACCTTCATGACATTATAAAAGAACTAAAAACAGAAATTCTGATACAAGTAAAAGAAGATATAAGAAAAATAATAAAAGAAATGCTAAGTACCTCTTAAGACAGAGATGGAAGAATGGAGGAGCATAGAAAAAGGAGGGAAACCTTCGATGAAGAATATAAAAAAAATCTAGAATACCTGAAACAGATTCAAAGAGACTACAGGAAATTAAAAACTCCATTGAAAGCTGGCAAAACTGCTTGAAAAAAACTAAAGACAGACTATCATACCTTGAAGACAGGTTTGCAATGTGTGATCATGAAAGGAAAGATCTCTTAAAAATAACGAGAAACCAGGAAGTAACAATATAAAGGCTAGAAGATGACAAGAAGGAATGATAACTTAAGAATAAAAAATGTGAGTGAAGAAGCAGGGGTAAACACAAATGAAATACAAAGGCTATTTACAGAAATAATTTTTAAAAACTTCCCAAGCATAGGAAAAGGAAATGTTATCCAGATATATGAGGCATACAGAACACCAGCCAGCTATAACCAAAACAGATCTACACCCAGACATACAATAATCAAGATCACAGAAATTCAACACAAGAACAGAATATTAAAAGCCATCAGAGAAAAGAAACAGGTCAACTATAAAGGAGAACCCATCAGAATCATGACAGACTTCTTGACACAAACCATCAAATCAAGAAGAGCTTGGAGAGAAGTATTCCAAACCCTGAAAGAAAATAACCTCCAACCCACATTGATGTACCCTGCAAAACTCTCTCTCAAAACTAATGGAGAAACAAGATGCTTCCATGACAAAGAGGAACTGGGGGAGTTCATGATCACCAATCCAACCCTACAAAAAATACTTAAGGACATTCTAGAGAGAGAGAGAAAAAAAGACCATGGTTTCAAGAACAGTGACAGAGGAGGCTCACTGAATGGAGCAGATAGTGGAATGAAAGGGAAAAGTAGACAATCAACAGCAGAAAAATAGGATGGCAGAGATGAGGCAGAGAAGGTTGGCCATAGTTGCTAACATGAATGGCCTCGATACACTAATAAAGAGAAACACAGGCAGAGTAGATCAGGAGATAGGCTCCATCAAGATGCTCTACATAAAAAAATATATTTAACCTGAAAGAAAGTTTATGGACTGAAAATCAAAGATGAGAAAATAATGCTGTATGTGACAGGGAACCAGAAAAAAATGAGGGTAGTTCACCCATCAGTGGTAGATTGGTTGGAAAGACTTAACACTTTTATACAATGGAGAACTACTCAGCTATAAGGAAGGAAAACCTTGAGGCTCTTGTAAGTAAATGGATACAACTTGAGACCAAGCTCAGAGGTAAAAAGGTTCAGAACCAGTTAGTTAAATAGTGGGTTGCCTCCCTAATCTAAAACTAAAAGAAGTTAGTGGGATACAAAATGTAGAATGTACTCTGTGAAAGTGAAAGGGGAGGAATTGTCTAAAAAGAGAAGGCAGAGGACATTGTTAATCTTGTATCATGATTTGAAACCCATATTGTTCTCATCCCCCTGTTTAGTTTGGTTATATTCTGTTCCAGTTTGTCTACTTGTACTAGATTTGATGGCATAGACAGCTATTCAAAAGATAGCAGGATATACTATGGTAACCATTTTTAATTTCCTATTAACTTGATCTGAAACCCTGTATTGCTTTCACTGCCTTGTTTTGACTGGTTTTATTTGAATCTGTCTTGTTCGATTGCCATCTTGTCTTGACTGATTTTATTCGAATCTGTTATATTTGATAGTATCAAATGTGAGATTATAGGTAACTACTCTGAAGACAATAAGATTCACTATGATACCCATTCTGGCTTGACTATTACCCTCTTTTGAATTCCTATAATGTCTCCAGTGTTTTGTTTTTATTGATTTTGTTATGTACTGCTATGTTCAATTTTATTGTACCTGATGATATGGGCAATTCTATTGAAGATAACAAGAGACATTATGGTAACCATTGTAGATCACCTTGTATTATGGCTTTAAATTATGTACTATGTGCATCCTTTTGTTTTGAATGACCCCATTTTCTTTTGTTTTTTTCTCTTTGGTTTTATTCTTTTCAAAATAAAAAAAAAATTTAAAAAGTAAGTGTGCTTTATAAATAATGGAGTACTACTCTGCTGTAAAGAAGGATACATTTGAGTTATTTATAGAGAATGGATACATTCTGAGACCATGTTAAGTGAAACAAATCAGACACAAAAAATTAAATATCACATGGGTTTTCATATATGAAAAGCCCAAAGTATAGATAATTTAAAGACCAAATTAAAAGACAGATAATAAGAAATAGGGAGATACATCTTTTGAAAGTGAGCAGGGTATCAAGAGATGGAGGTAAGGGGTAGTGAGGAGAGGAGAAAGAAAAAATAGCAAGATACACTATGTGCATGCACCAACTCCCTGTGTAAATGTAGTCACCCTGTACTGTAAACATGTACTGATAAAAAAACAGTTGTTTAATCTAACTAAATTAAAAAATAACTAATCAACGTATATAAGTAAGGAAATGATGTGTAAGTTGTGGACACTGGGACATTATGCAGACATTGAGAGCGGCGGTGGAACTGACGAGGAAAGAGCTCAGCAGCGTATTGTTGAGTGAAAAAGTCCGTTGTCCAGAAGCATACGTAACATCCCCTTTATGCCAAATTACCTCTGTGAGTTCATAAACAATTGTATTGTACTGGCAGTGTTCGCTTTTTCTATACTTTTCTATGTAGTTTGTAGTGCACATGCATTATTACAAAAAGAATAAAGTGTGTGTAAAGACATTTACTATGACCTTCTGTATAACAGGACGTATCTGGGGGAGGTGCGTGGGCCTGGAGAGGAGGGGAGCGAGGGTCTCACACCTACACCGCCGGTGGAGCAGAGCGCAGCCAGGACCCTGGCTCGGCCCAAGCGCGGGGAGGCGCTGGCTCCGGCGGCCTGCAAGCCTGCAAGCCCAGGCGTCCTGTGAACACAATGGCTGGGAAAACCCCAACGCGTCTCCCACTGCGACCCACAGCTGGTCACCGGCAGCCTCGCAGGTCCTGTCGGGTTGGAGCCCTGCCTTGCTGCTCACGGTCGCCGCCTGGAGCACGTGTCACAGGAGCGGAGGAACAGACTCCTGGGAACTGTGCTGGGCTGGACGGTGAGCATCTCTTCACCTGTGTCCCCAAGGAGAAAGCCTGACAGGTTGGTTTCTTTTTAAACTCTTGAGAAAGTCTGTTTTACAAAAAGGAAAACCTGTGGTTGAAGGCTCTTTGGACAAGAAGCCTCCGTTTGAAAAACCTAGTATTGAATGGAGTGTAAATAACTTTGTCCGGAGCCAATTTAGTTTTCTGTCACAAAAAGAAAGGCAAACAGCTGAGTTGGCAAAAATGTTCCTAAACCCTATCAACTACTGGCATCTGGCCTACCGTCTCAACAAAGGCTGCCATCTCCCCGTGGTGGTGTTTCTGGATATACAGAACCACAGAAGAGGCTGCTACTGTGGTGCCTCAGTTGTGTGACGGTCTTCCTCAGGGGTTTGGGAGAAAGTTGCTGTACCTTAATGAGGCTGAAACTGCTGAACAAGCAAGTCAGGAAAAAGGCAAACTATCTCTTGAGAAACGCACTCTAATCCTCGCCCATTTCCCGAAGCTTCTATCTATGCTAGAAGAAATTTATAGTCAAAACTCTTCTATCTGGGATCAGAATTTTTTCCTCAGTGTCTTCCAGAACCAGCCAGCTGGAATCCAAATAGCTACCAGTCCACCTCCTGCAGCTGGGACAGTTTCACACAATTCAAATTCATCTTCCCTTGAGCAGCTAGATGCAGCTGGAGTCCTAACCACAAAGCCTCTTCTGGGTTGGAGGCAAATCCAGGGGATAAAAGGAAAGTGGATAAGTCTCATGTTCTGGAGGAGGTCAAGAGACAGGAAGAGCACAGGGGTGTGATTGAGTTTCATGCAGTCGGCAATTCCCTGAGCCAGAAGCCAAACATGAAGATTGTGATGTGGCTGATTGGCCCTCAGACTGTGCTCTCCCACCAGCCTCTCCCAGGGCCCAGAGAGTACATCACTGGCTGGTTTTTGACCCCAAATACAAAACTCCTGCTTTAAAGATGGCTGCGCCATTGGTAGTATCTGTTTCCCTTCGTTCCCTTCCAAGGATTCATTGAGACTGTTCTCTGCGTGGTTACCTCAGATGAACAAGTCAAGGGCTATGGAACTCACCTGATGAATCCTTTGAAAGGGTACCACATAAAACATGACGGTTCAAGCTTCTTCACATGTGCATGTGAATATGCAGTTGGATACTTCAAGAAACAGGGTCTCTCCAAAGAAATTAAATTACCTAAAACCAAGTATGTTGGCTACAGCTAGGATTATGAAGGAACCGCTTCAATGGGATTTGAGCTAAACTCATGGATTCCATGCACAGAATTTTCTGTCTTTGTTAAAAAGCAGGAGATAATTAAAATGCTGATAGAAAACGGGCCCACATTCGAAAAGTCTATCCTGGATTTTCATGTTTTAAAGATGGCGTTTGATAGAGTCCTATAGAAAGGATTCCTACAATTAGACAGGTTGGAAAACTGAGTGGAAAAGACAAAAGTAAAGACTCCAAAGATCCTGCCCAGGTTTCCAGCACACTGAAGAGCACCCTGCAGCAATGAAGAGCCATCAACGCGCTTGCCCTTCATGGAACCTGTGAAGAGAACAGAAACTCTGGATATTATGAAGTTAGAAGGTTCCCCATGGACCTGAAAACCATGAGCGAATGTCTCAAGAATAGCTAGAATGTGTCTCAGAAATTACTCATGCTGATTTATAACCAGTCTTTACCTATTGCGTAAAGTACAAGCCCCCAGAGAGCGAACACTACAAATGTGCCAGTATCCTGGAGAAATTCTTCAGTCAGACTAAGAAAGCTGGATTAACTGACAAGTGATTTTTCTTCCCTTGGTTTCTTAGAAACTCATCAAACGGTGTGCAAGGGGTTTAGATTTTATAAGGCAGGTGCTTTTGCCGGTGAGCTAAATCCCCAGCCCCTGAATTCAGATTTTAAAGCAAGGTCGGTGAATTTTTTAGAGACTTGGACAGAATGTGTTGAGGAGACTTGTAATAATTAGCACTTGTGAAAAATGAAAAACTTTGTAGCTTTTCAGACATGTGTTCAAATTAAAGTTATAGAACATTCTATTTTATGGAATAGATTTTAATCTATTTACTCCTCTTATGTAAATTTTCTATGTCGTGTCTATTAACCAGCTACCATGAAAGATAATTGGGAGTTTCCTCAAAACCTGTATGTGAGGAAACTGTACATACGGCCAAGATTTGGAGGAGTCAAGAAAATTTTTAGACCATGAATATTTCCATTTTTTTCTAACAGAATGTGAGAGTTTATTTTTATTTTATTCTGAAGGACTTTAAGGGATACATGCTTTTTAAAAAGCCTGTAGAAAGTGAAATATGTGATATTTGAAGTCTCTTTATAGACTAAATATAAATAAAGTTCCACTTTGATTCCTAAGGGAGAGATTGTAAATGATGCAAACTTTTTATAAATGCTGGGTTTTGATAATTTGTCTACTTACAATAAAGTTGTGAGCGGAGTGTATAAAAATCAGTTTCTACACAAATACGTGATGTTGTGTTTGACTTTGCTTATGAAAGCCATAAATTCCAAAGGGTAATTTTTCAGGCCATAAAAAGGCATAAACTAGAAAATGCTTGAAATTGGGCCAAAAAGTTTTAATAGGAAAAGCTACACAGGATGGTGAATCCTTATTTTAATAAATGAGGATTTTGTTTCTCTGATATGTATAACCCCATCAGTGATGTATATGTAAACTTTTTGTCCTTTTGCACCTCCATAATTGAGGTGAATTAAATTCCCATCAAGAATTGCTGTCAGCATTTTAACACCTACATTGCCGTATATACAGTTACATCCCACTAAATCTAGCATATAACCCTATTAGCCTGTTATGGGATTCCAGCTTAGTGCTTGGGATGATTTCATGATTATGCTACATAGAAAAGTGGGACATCAGTCACCACAATTCTGGAAAAACTAATACACAGCTCTGTTGATGGATTTGACACTAATTTTTATGATGCAAATTTATAAACTGATTTTTTAAAAAGATGAAGTGAATTTTTCTCTTTTTTTTGTGTGCCAGGGATCAAACCCCTGACCTCATTCTTGCCAGGTAGGTACTTATGCCACTGAGTTAAATCTCCAGTCCCAGAGGATGAAGTTTTAAAAATGTATTTAACTTACTTTTGTATCAGCATAAATTAAGATGGTGTCTTTTTTTTTTTTTTTTTTTTTTGGTACCGGGGATCCAACTCACGACCTCACGCTTGCCAGGCAGGTGCTTAAGCCACTGAGCTACATCCCCATCCCTAGCATAAATTAACATATATCACTAGTAGCCATTAAAAACAGCTGCCCCAGAAAATCTGCATGAAGCGAAGATACCTGCAGGTGGCTGTTGCTTTTGATCTGAGAGAGATGTTGGGGATGCTCATGTGAAGAATGCCTCTTTTGAAATGTAAGCAAGCACCTCGAGTGGTCTTTAGGCTTCTAATAAAGAATTATGAGTTTGGATTAAGTATCATGGACTGGTTTTAAACAGAGTTTTGTAGTGGATTTGTTCAGCTTGGCATCATATGAAAATTTGTTATTTTTGGGGTGGACATTTTAATAGAGTATTGTCTTTAAAGTCACATTGTCTTTTATATATTGAAATCATTTTATTAATATTTTCCTATTGATATTGTTCAATAAAGCTGAAGTAGGATGTATGGTTTTTGCAAATGCTTTAACAGCTGATAAAATTTTACATTTGTAAAATTAATATATTGTACAGACACAAAATTGTTTTAAATTGTATTTTAGAAAGCTCCTCCTCCAAAAGAAAATATTTATAAAGTAGTATGTCAAACACTTTGCTAAGTGTTCTTCATGCATTGTTTGTGTAGTTGCCAAAACAACAAAACCCAAAACCAAACCCGAAGATAACTTAAAATATTTGATGGTAGGAATTTTTTTTTATTTGTTTGAGGCAGAGTCTCACTATGTAACCCTCAAACTCACAGTGATCTCCTGCCTCAGCCTCCCAAGTGCTGGGATTACAGGTGTGTACCATCACACTTTGCTCTGAAGTTCTCTTTTATGAAACATTATTTGATGTTACATCATCTTACTAGTTAAAATGTCAGTTTATTCTGGCTAACTTATAAATTATGAAATTCTTCAACCTGATTTCCAGATTCTTCCCAGACCTTCTTAACCCATTTCAACTTTCCATATCCGTCCATGTTAATGTTTGTGCTCTAAGACATTACAGTCAAAATGGAGTCTCTTTGAATTAGGAATACACTGTAGTCATCAACATAGTAACTGTCTTTTGCAAAGACAATGTGTAGATAAGGTTTTAAGGGGATTCTTCTGAACAAAATCATTTAGAATTACACTACGTTAGCAGTAACATATGCTTATTTTTTTCCTTGCAGTACTGAGTATTTTACACCAGGGCTTTGCACATGGGAGGCAAGTGCTCTACCATTAAGATCTGTCCCCAGCCCCAAATGCCTCTTTAAATACATTTTAAGTGCAATTTGGCAACCCGGAAACATAATAGTAAATTAGGCAATTAAAGCATTCTTCACTATGGAAATTTTCACATATTCACAAAGATAGAAAAGGGTAACAGCTCTTCCCCTTCAAGTACTTCTTACCCAGCTTCAATGAGTAAATGACAGAGGCAGGAGTTGATATCTGCTAATAGTTTCATCTATGTTCCCTGTTTCTCCACTTCTCTTTTCTCATAGAACAATATGAAGGAAATTCCAGAAATTCTGTCATTTTTTTCCTGGCTTTTCTTTTCTCTATAGTCATCACACCATTTCCATACTACATGTAATAACTTCAGATTAGGGCTTAGATGACGCTGGACAGATTGTTAGACTTCAAAGGGCCAGAGGTTTCCAAGAGAACTTGTTACTGGCAATCTTTAAGGACAACTTCATGTTTGTAAGACATAGAAGAACATAGTTACAAGTACAATTTTCTGTGCTAGAGTCTCATGGTTTGGATATGAAATGTCCCCAGACGGCTCATGAAAAGGCTTGGTTTCTGCTGCAGCAATGTTCAGAGGTAGCGCTCTGGAGGAAGTGGTGGGATCTTGTGCTGGGATATCCAGATGCAAGAGGAGTAAGTCAGATTCCTTCCTTATACATACATAAAAACCAACTCAAATATGTGGCTAAATCTATAAAACTCTTAAGTGAAAGCATAGGACTAAAGTTTAAGTCCATGGTTAGACAATGGTTTCTTAGATGTGAAGCCATATGTTAAATATTTTCAGCACAAGCAACACAAATGGACACACTGGACTTTATCAGACATTAAAGCATAAGTTGAAACTTTTAGCCAGGCATGGTGACACATACCTGTAATCCCAGCAGTCTGGGAGGCTGAGGCTGGAGGCCTGAAAGTTTAAGTCTAGCCCAGGCAACTTAGTGACTTAGTGAAATCATGCCTCAAAATTACAAAGAGAGAGAGACAGACAGACAGAGAGAGAGAGGAGAGAGGAGAGAGGAGAGAGGAGAGAGGAGAGAGGAGAGAGGGAAGAGGGAAGAGGGAAGAGGGAAGAGGGAAGAGGGAAGAAAGAAGAAAGAAGAAATAAAAGAAAGAGCGAGAAGAAAGGAAGGAAGGAAGAAAGG
This sequence comes from Dolichotis patagonum, assembly GCA_004027295.1. Classification (NCBI taxonomy): domain Eukaryota; kingdom Metazoa; phylum Chordata; class Mammalia; order Rodentia; family Caviidae; genus Dolichotis; species Dolichotis patagonum. The sequence continues at coordinate 24,665 of PVJX010003138.1, forward strand.
AAGGAAGGAAGGAAGGAAGGAAGGAAGGAAGGAAGGAAGGAAAGAAGGAAGAAAAGAAGGAAGGAAGGAAAAAAAAGGAAATAAGCCTACCGATGTAGTTTGGTGCAAAGCCCCTGGCTCAACAAAAGTCAAAACTTTTGTGCTAGAAATACTACTATCAAAAGAATGAAAGAAACTCACAAAAGGAGAGAAATATTGGTAAGTTATATATCTAATGATGGCAGATATATCCCAAATACATAAAGTTTTCACAACTAACTAATAAAAGGTGAAATAATTAATAGGTAGGCAAAGAATCTGAACAGACATTTCTTCAAAGAATATACAATACCTGGACATGGTGGCACCTGGCTGTAATCCCAGCACTTCAGAGACTGAGGCAGGAGGATCACTGTGAGTTCGAGACCAGCCTGAGCTACAAGGTGAGTTGAAATCCAGCCTGAACTGCATAGTGAGAGGCTGTCTCAAATAGAAAAAAATATATATATATATACTTACAGTCAGTCAAAAAGCATGTAAAAAGATGTCCAACATTAAATACCAGGGAAACAATAAAAGTGAAAACCATGGTGAGATGCTACATCAATTTAAAGGACTACGATTTGAAAAGACAGGTAAGTAACGTCAAAGTTGCAGGAGAATTGGAAACCTCACACATTGTGTGGAGAGGGGAAATGATGCAGCAGTGGAGAGGGGAAATGATGCAGCCACTTTGGAAAACAGTTTGGCAGTTTCTCAGTCTTTTTTTGCCCCTGGTGCGGGGATTTGAACCTTGGACCTTGTGCATGTTAGACGAGTGCTCCACCATTGAGCTATACCCCAACCTACTCAAAATCTCAATCATACAATTTTTAAACAAGTAATTTTATTATTAGAAAAATAAAAAAATTCCATGTAAAAACTTATTCACAAATGTTCATAGCAGAATTATATTCATGATAACCAAAAAGTGGAAACAAAAAAAATTCTAACATCTGATGAATGAATAAGTAAAATGTGGTATATCCACATACTGGGCTATTTCTTGTTAATAAAAAATAGAATGAAGCAGTGATACATTCTACAACATAAAGGGATATTGAGTACTTTGTTTAAGGCAAAGAAGCCAGTCCTAAACTGTGTGATTCCATTTTTATGACATGTCTGAAAAAGGCAAATTCATAGAGATGTAAGTAGATTAATAGGCCCTAGGGCTGAGGTGTGTGTATACTTGTGGGAGTGTGGAGGTATGGATAATTGGTATCGAGTTTCTTTTGTAGGGGATGAAGATATCCTAAATTTGATTAAGGTGATGGTTGTGAAATTCTGTAAATATAATAAATAACCAAGTTGAATAGTCCAAGGTATGCATTATATCTCAAAGCAGCTGTTAAAAAAGTACAAGTAGCTGGTGCATGTCTGTGATCGCAGCACTCGGGAGGCTGTTTCACAAAAAAATTACTAAGTAGTAAGTAGGTATAGTGATGTTCATGAGGAGAGTACAGAAATAGGTGAAATGTTTAGAAATTTTGAACTGGCACCTCGTGTACCTCTCTGGAGACGAAGCTGTCTGTACATGCTTCTTTATATTCTCTGCTGTGTTACTCATGGTCACAAGCAAGTCAGTTCAGTTCTGCCTGTAGACTTTTAGCTGCATTACTCAATCTGACTAAAAATATAGGAGCAAAATATAGGTTGGCTTATGAAATAAGAGCTAGAGATGCTGACAGATGCAAAAGAAGGAACCTAAAATACACGCCGGACCGCTGTCCGGAAGGAAAGAGGAAATTTATAAGCAGAGTGGGATTTATGTGATGCTTCAGCCAGGAACAGAGAGGCTGGGCTGCCTTCCCTTCTGTGTGGAGGCCGAGGCAGCCACGCGCTCGGCTCTCCAGACTCACACGTGTCACAGCGGGCGGCGAACCAGGGGCCCCACTTTCCTGGTCACCACCGATCCCACCTGGGGAAGGTGACCCATCCATGTTGGGGCAATCAGACCCTCTTCCCTTCGGACCTGGGATTAAGATTTAGAAGTTACTTAGTCTATTCCCTAAAATAATTTTAGGATAACCTCTAAAAATTTTCATTGTAAACCTACAATTACTTGCAAACAAAGTGGTTTACTGAGTTCTATAAATACTCATATTTAAAAACAGTTGAATAATTACATTACTTTTTAACTCTTACCCAGTGCAATCTAAATTAAATCTATTAAATCCATCCACCATCTATCCTCTATTTATCTATCTATCTATCTATCTATCTATCTATCATCTATCTATATCTATCTATCTATCATCTACCTATCTATCGTATCTTTCATCTATCATTCATTTATTTGAAAGAGTCTTGCTATGTAGTTCAGGCTGGCCTTGAACTTACTATGTACCCAGGCTGGCCTCAAACTTGTGGCAATCCTTCTGCTTCAGCCTCCTAAGTGTTGAGATTAAGAGCATGCACTACCGTGCCTGATGATGCATTTTTTAAAAAAGGAGAACAAGCACTTTATTGACAGGAAAATATTTTATATCATTTTTTCCTTAAAGCTGTATTTCCATTCCAAATTCTCCATTTTTTATTGATCACAGTTTCATAATTTTCCAGAACCAGCCAGGCGGTGGTATACACCTATCATCTCAGCCCTCAGGAGACGGGAGATCACTGCAAGTTTGAGGCTGGCCTGGGATACATAGTGGAATTCAAGGCCAGCCTGAACCACATACTGAGACCCTGTCTCAAAAATAAAAACAAACAAAAAAGAAAAAAATACTTTTCCAGAACCAAATTGCTATATAAATTGAAATTAAAGCTTTCAAAATCTATAGAGACCATAAGGCTCTTAGGTGTTTTTAAATTTTATTGGTACATTTTAGATATACATGAAGATAATATTCATCATAGGAGCCATCATTTGTACCTGTGCATGACATATCTTGTTCCTTCTGTTCCGCATTCCTCTCGCCTCCCTTCAACCCTTTTCCCTCTTTATTTATGAAAGTTTTGTTTCCATTTTTTCCTTCTTTTTTTTCCTTCTCCTTTATTTCCTTTCCTTTCCCCCTCTCTCCTCCATTGTTCCTCTTTCCATTTGAACATTTTCTTTCCATTTTCCAGTATCTATTATACATTTTGGTTCTTATTTACATATTCAGTTTCTTACACCAGAGAAACAATATGACATTTAAACATGTATGTCTGGTTCATTTCACTTATGAACATGATTTTGAGGTGTATTTAGCTAGAAATGACTCAAGCTTGTCCTTTTTAATGGCAGAGTAGCATTCTATTATTTAAAAAACTCATTCATCAGTTGATGGGTATTTGGACTATTCCCAAGATTTAGTTATTGTAAAATGTGCTGCTATAAACACTGAATGTATCACTGTGTATGATGCTTTTAATTCTTTTAGAAAGATACCAAGAAGGGGAATAGTTGGATAGAATGGAACCTCTAGTTTTATTTTTTGAGGAACTGCCACACTGATTTCCACAATGGAAAAGCATTCCTTTTTCCCCACAGCCCTGCCAGCATTTCTTATTGGTTGATTTCTTGATAATTGGCTAGTTTCTTAAAGCCAAACTAAAATATGCTACACATTTCCATAAATATTTAATATGAAGTAAAATTTGATTGGCCTTTAGAGATTTCATGTAATGTATCCTATGATAAGCATTATATATTGATGAATTTCATTTATGTCTACTTACCTCCATTTGTGCATATATAATCAGTATATATTGATTATTTAAATAAGTGCAAAATGCAACCATAGAAATGACAGCTATGCTATTTTAATTACTTCACTATATCAAGACATCATATTGTTTAACTTAATATACCTATAATAAATTTTAAGTACATACTGTAATATAAATAAATGTTCAGCAGAAGCTGGAAGTACTTGTATACCAATGTCATCAGCTCTTTGAGAGTCTCAGTTATACGCCCCAAATCAACAGCACCTTAGTGATCTTCCATCAAACTCTCCAGTGGCTCCTTGTCCAGTTTTGAGATGGGTGAGGAACGGGAAATGAGAAATGACCCGGCTTGCCTGGGAGCTGATGCTTTAATCCCCACCCTTTACCCTGGCACTGAGCGTTTCAGGACACACTAGTGAGCCCTACAGCAAATGCACGTAACTGTGCCCCGAGGGTGCCATCTCTGCCCAGGATGAGAGGGACAAGTGTCACAGCGTGGATGCCCTTGGGACAGCCTCTTCTCAAAGGCAGATGGGATTTGGAGGATAATTCCTTAGCATTCTGGCCTCTCAGGAGGGATAGCCTGAGGTGTGCTCTACCTGAGCTCCCAGAGTTCCCATTATTTATTATTTTTAGTATATGTTTACATGGCTTTGAAATAACAATAGGACTATTTTTATTTTTATTGCTTTTACAGTTTGCTAGTTGGGAAGATTCTTAGGCTCTTTGGCCCATATGAACTGAAGCATATATTAGAACATTACACATACTGTGAAATCCTAGAAACACGTGAGTTCATTGTAGTTTTAAAACCTTGGAAACGTCTTAGTCTTTAATATATTCCTGTGGGATAATGAAATCAAAGGAATCCAGTGTGTTCTTAGTCAACTTGCCTCTCTTTCTATCCAGCCTCTCTCCACCAAAAAGAATTTCTCATTTTTCACTGCAACCACATACGTGAAAATACACGGCGTGTAGGCAGGACACATGTTTGTTAACCAACGCTTTCCTTCTTTTTTTTTCTCAGTTTTTCTTAATTTTGAAAAGAATAAAGCCAGTCAAAACAAAACAATGAAAATGATACAGGACTTCAAAACAAAATAATAGGAAATCAACTTTGGTTACCATAATAACTAATGCTTTTTTTTTAATTTTAGAGAAATAGAAAAATTAAGAAGCAAACACATAATTAAAAAACAACAACAAAAGCAAATGATGACAACACCAAAATAATGGTAACATAGGATTTCAAAACAAGATGATAGGAATTTAACTATGGCTTTTACATTGTATATTGTTATCCTCAAAATAATTGCCTAAGCTACCAGACAGAGGCATGCAAGATTGATCAAACAATATAATTTCCCTTTGAGCAGTTTCTTTCCCTTTTACTATATCTATTGTAACTTTTGGATCTTATTTATTCTTTCAGTTTTTTACACTAGCAAGATAATATGGTGTTTACACATGCAAGTCTGATTTATTTCACCTATGAGTATGGTTTCTAGTTGCATCCGTTTACCTATAAAAGCCTTGAGTTTATTGTTCTTTATGGCTGAGTAGTATTCCATTACATAAAAATATCACATATTTTTTTTTTATCCATTCCTCAGTTAATGGGCATTTAGGTTGTTTCCAAGATTTAGCTATTATAAATTGTGTTGCTGTATATATGGGTACATATATGTTGCTGTAGTATGATGTTTTCAATTCTTCTTGGAAAACACCCAGAAGGGGGAAAGCTGGGTTGAAGGGAACCTCTAATCCTAGTTTTTTGAGGAATCTCCATACTGATTTCCACAGTGGTTGTACCAGTCTACACTCCCCATGGCGCCACCCCCATTTGTTTTTGGTTAATTTCTTGATGCTGGCCATTCTTTCTGGAGTGAGATGATATCTCAGTGTAGTTTTAATTTCTCAAATGACCAATGATGTTAAACATTTTTTCATATATTTATTTGCTATTTGTATTTCTTCATCTGAGAATTGTGTATTTATCTCAGACAAATTTTTGGATTGAGTCTTTAAATTGGGGGGCGCTGATTTTTTCAGTTCTTTATACATTCTAGATAAAAGTCCTTTGTCTGAGGAACAGTTGGCAAAAATCTTTCCCCATTCTGTGGGTTTTCTTTTCACTCTGCTGGTGATTTCTTTCAATGTACAAAAACTTTTTAACAAGATGAGATTCCAATTGTTGATTCTTTGAAGTATTTCCTGTGCAGTTTAGTTTTTATTCATGAACTCTTGGCCTACCCCTATGTCCTTGAGATTTCTACCTACTTTGTCTTCCAGTAGTTTTAGTGTTTCTGTCTTAATATTTAGATCTTTGATCCATTTTGTCTTTTGTTTAGTGCATGGTGATGGACATGGGTCTAGTTTAAGTCTTCAGCTGGTAGAAAGCTAGTTTTCCCAACACCACTTATTAAAGAGGCTATCTTTCTTCCAGTGAACATGTTTGGCCCCTTTGTCAAAGATAAGGTGGCTGAGTGTGTTTGTAGCTGTGTCTGTATCTTCTGTTCTGTTCCATGAGCCTCAGGTCTGTTTTGTTTTGTTTTGTTTTGACAGTAACATGCTGATGTAATTATAGATTTGTAGTGTGATTTCAAGTCAAGGATTGTGATGCCACCTGCCATGCCTTTGTTGCTTTGTTGTCTTTGCTATTCTAGGTCTCTTATGGTTCCATATGAATTTTAGGAATGTTTTGTCTAGATCTGTGAAGTATGCTAATGATATTTTGATCAGGATTGCATTTAAGTATGTATAACAGTTTTGAGAGTATGGCCATACACTTTGTAATTAGGGTCTAGTAAAAAACATTTACAACAGTAGGGTTTTGGTTTATTAATACTGTTGTGTTTTGTTTAAATGTCCCCCCAAAGCCTCATTCAGTCATGGAGGCCACTGAGTCTAGCGTTTGTGATTGGTTCCTCGTCTAGCACTGGGATTGGTGGCATAAGTGCTGCACCCATCCAGGGAGCCAGCACACAGTGTGAGAGAGGGAAGGAGGCATGCTTCTCCCTTTTTGCCCTTTTGTTCTTGTTGCTTGCAGTAACCATGAGTGGTTGCTTTTGCTTGCTGCTGCCTTGAAGTGTTACCCCTGTGCCATGCCACTCTGCCTTGGAGTGAGCTGATTATGGACTGAAACCTCCACAAGCAGTGAGCTAAATAAACCTGGCCTTCCTTATTTTGGGTGCCAGGTATTTTGTCCCAGCAATGAGAGAAAAGTACCCAAGACAAATACCCACTACTTATGCCAAGGAGCACTTTTGTTTTGCTTCTCTTCTTTGTGGTGCTGGAGATTGAACCTAGGACCTTCACACTTGGCCCTTTTTATTTTTGAGACCGAGTCTCAGTACCTGGCTAAATTTCCTACACTGGGCTCAAATTCTCTGACCTCATGCCTCAGCCTCCCAGAGTGCTGGTATTATAGGCATTTACCACCAAGCCCAGTTGGAAGGAATATCTTGATGTTCTTCATTTTGCAACTGAGACCTGTTCATTTCTTAAAGGGCCTCTGTTGATTTTGTTTTTCAACTCCTCATCATCCTTGGTTCATTCCTGTCATGGCTTGTATTTAGGTGTCTCCCCAAAACCTGGTGTGGTCCTAGGTGAGCCTTTTTGGAGTGGCTGAATCTAGAGTGTATGAGTGTAGATTAGGAGTGTGACCCTGGGATTAAGGCTGTGTGGAACTGGATTAGCCCACTAATTGCTTTATCATAGTTCTGAGTGTAATGGGAACCCCCACCCTACCTGTGGTGGCACCACACAGAAGTCTTGTAGCCTGAATGAAATAAAATGAAAACCTGAATGAAAGAAGGCTTGCTGCTTCTGCTTCAGTTCTTGGTGTTTGCTGCCTTCTGCCTGCCCTGCCATGAACTCTTTCTCCTCTGAGATGCCTCTCTGCTGCCCTGCCCTGCCTTGGAGCCGACCAAGCATGGACTGAACCCTCTCTATGAACTGTGAGCTGCATAAACTTTTCCTCCTTTAACTTTGAGTGTCAGATATTTTGCTCCAGCAACACGAAAGTACCTAAGGCAACCCCTACTCTCATCAGTGGTCTGTACTTTTTCCTCATTTTGTGTGATCATGTGTTTATTTGATAATGCTACAGGGAATAGTCATGAACCCCCATCCAATGAGAGAACTAATAATCTCCACCTCAGTGTCTCCCAACCTAGCCCATGTCCTCCTGCTTCCTACCACTTATATAGTCATGGTTCCAAACTTCATGGTTTTTTCCTTGTTGATTTACTTTTATTACACCTATAGGCTTATAAACAATATCTTGATCAATGTTTTAAGTCTTTTGTCTTTTAGAAAAATATTATTAATTAGTTTATACCACTGTAACAAAGCACCATAAACTGAGTGGTTTATAAACAACAAAAATTTATGTTTTAAAGATTTGGAGGTTGAAATCCAAGATCCAGGTGCTAATATAATCATGTTCTGGAGAGGACCTTTTCCTGGATCACGGAATGCCGTCTCCTTGTGTGCTTGCCTGGTGGAAAGAGAGCTTTCCAGTGCTGGCACCTCCTCTGATAAGGTACTAGCCCCATTCCTGAAGGTTCCTACAAGCTCTGCCTCCAGATACCATCACACTGGGATAAAGGTGTCAAAATGAGAATTTTAAGAGACATATTCATTCCATTGTAGATATTCATCATAATAATTTGGGGCCTTTTCTCATTTAGCTTTCTTTTTTTTTTGTTTGTTTGTTTTTGAGATACAGTCTCAATATGTACCACTGGCTGGCCACGAACTCAAGGCAATCCTCCAGCCTCAGCCCCCTGAGCGCTGGGGTTACAGGCAGGGGTCACCATGCCTGGCTCTCTTAGCTTTCTTTTACCAAGAGTCATTCATATTTTTGTAGGTAACTGAGTCATTCATCTTCTTTGCTATACACTATTACATTGTGTGAATATAGCATAATTTATTAATCTGGCCTCTTGGCTATCAGAATTTAAGTTTCATGCCTCTTGCTTTTAATAAACAGCACTAAAGTGGATATTCTCTCTTGTGACTCTTTCTTCATGCGTACTTGCTGAAATTTTACTCCATTTATTTCTAGGAATGGAATGCTGGTTGCAGGGTGTGTGGCTCTTCAATTCTGCGAGATAATGCCAGACTATTTTCTAAAGCAATGGCAGCAAGTTATATTCTAATCAGCAATGTTTAAACTTTCTTATTTGTCTATTCTCTTCAACAGTTTCTATTTCCAGATTCATATTTTTAATTGAATGGATGTAAATTTTTATCTTCTCATGTCTTGATTTCCATTTCTTAGTTATGAGTGAATAAATAAATAGAACTGGAAGAAGAGTATCACCCATATGAAAATTAACTCAGATTTTGATGTTACATCAGACATGCAAATCAATTCCAGATGGATTAAAGCCTCAGTACTTTAAAACTATGAGTGAATGCCTTTAAATTTTGAGGTAGGGAAATCGTAAACACTGGCCACAAAATAGTTCACTGTAAAGTGTAAGTATAATGAATTCGACTATATTAAAGTCTAAAAACTGTGCATATCAAAAGAAATGTTAAGGAACGTGAAAACATAGGCTACAAACCGAAAGATGCCTCATACAGAGTCTGTGTCAAGAGTATCTTAAGACCATGTACAAATAAACACAGCAAGCCTACAACCCAATAGAAAAACAGCAAAAGACGTAAAAATATTTTTTAGATGAAGAAGCACACGAGGCCAACACTCACAGAGAGCCATTCAATTCCAATTTCAAACTGCAACTCTTGAGAAAAACCAGGATACTTTTTGAAACATAACTACAGTATTTTATCAAGTTAAGAGATAATAACCCTCTAGAAAAACAGACTTCAAACCTAAACAGTCTTAGGAAAAGCAACTAAAATGAAAAGCAAATAGAGTATCAATATTTTAAAAATATTTTATAGTGCTGGGGATTGAATCCAGGGGCTCACATATGCTAGGCAAGTGCTCTACCACCAAGCTACATCCCCAGCTCTCTCAGTGTATTTTACATTTACTCTCTGATTCTGTTTTCCCTGTTGCCTTGCACATTGTTGTCACTCAACATTGCTTAATTAGTCCATTGATTCACTGTGCCTGATTTTCTGTAAGTCTAGCTCTGATTTCTTTCAGACTGGATCAGATGAGCATGTTCTTTTAAGATATTAATAAACATTGTTAAACATGATCCTTTTCCTCTGAACCCTGTGCCCTGTTGGCTGTAAGGATAAAGAATCTATTTGAAGAAGAAATTAGATTTAATCCAAAAGGCATGGTAAAGCTAAGCCAGGACCTTGTGGTTGAAACCAAAGTGCTTAGTTGGCATTGCTTGAGCAAAATAGAGCAGAAAAAAGGATGGGAATGCCCATAGAGCTCTGTATACCCTGAGCTCTGTGGCAACTGGGTGTGATTTCATAAAACAGGTACCACTTCGCAAGGAGTCCTCAAACAGCACTGGTTAAGTTGCCATTTCAGAAAGCAGTTACTTCTTTGTATCAGAATGCTAGAATGTGCATCCATTGTGTTTTATTTATGTATCTTACTCAGCAAAACCACTCACATGTTAATTTTTTTCCTGTGGGACAGGGAATTGAGTCCAGAAAGCATTGAACTATATCTCCAACACTTTATTACTTTTTGGGGGGCGGGAAGGGGGCAGGTAGCATCTTGCTATATAGTCCAAGCTGGCCTTGAACTTCTTATACAGCCCAGGATGGCCGCAAACTCATAGTCCTTCTGCCTCAGCCTCCCAAGTAGCTGAGATTACAGTCATATGTAACTACACCCAGCAAGTACCTGGCACACTTGGTAATATTTCTGAAGATTGCTCAGGAGGAGACTATCTAAACAAAGTTGATAGACCTAATAATATTCCCTTCATATAGCTAATGCTTAAATCAAAATAATTTATTATAATAAAAGACATATTGCCATTACCCTCCCTCAAAACACTCCTTGGATCAGACACACTTATGCCATTGCTGTCTCCGTTTTCTGAAGCAGTTCTGGGAGTCCTCTTTCATGAGTGTCCTTAGTTGTGATGTTGTGGCTGCTGCCTCAATGTCCTGAATTAATTCAAAATGTATACCTTTGATGATCATTTTGACTTTGGGGAACAGTCAGATATCATATGGTGTTAGATCAGCTGAATGGAGTGAATGAGAGGACATGCAATAATATATTTCCAAGACTGTCTTTGTAACGGATGGCATATGCTAGAACCATTTACCATATTTTTTATTACACCTGGTAAAGACATTCATGAAGACACTCACTAAAGAAACTTTGTAAAGACATCATGTACTTTGATCACCCTTGTATTTTCTGCAGAAAGTTATATCATAATTTATGTAATGGTGTGAAAATATATACTCAAAGAAGTAGAATTTTATTGTTACTCTGTGAATTAATGAAATAATCATGAAGGAGCTTAGAGATAACATTCATAGTATATTTGTCAGTATATGATTTATAATGGTGAAAAATGGAGAAAAACCCTAATTTTTAAAAAATTTTAGTTTAAAGAACAAGACAGGAGAGACTAAACTTCCCTTAGCTTCACTGTGATCAACAAAACATACCCTACAGAGTTAAAAAATTATTGTAGAGTTTCCAAAGATGGCGGACCAGTAGGTAGCATGATAGGGACCCTCTCTGAGAGAGACAGCTCAAATGCCAGAATAGAACACTCTGGAGAGACCCAAACAGAGGGAGATGGAGTCTCTCAACCCAAGAAGAAACTAAAGTGGAAGAAACTGCTTGAATATGAGGCCCTGGGACTACCATTAGAGAAGCTAACATTGGCCAGCATGGTGCTCTTGCCAAACCACCTGAATTCCTGCCTGAGACCGACCTGACCCACCCCCACACTGATGCGACTGGCTTGAGTGGCCCCGAGCATGGAGCTGAACAGCCCTGTGCGCGGCTTGCCTGGAACTAGCCCTGCACATGAGCCACTCAGAGGCACCATGAATTTGCCGCAGCGGTGCTGAGGTCAGAGGTCGGGGAGCCCAGCAGTTCTCAGGGACTGGCATCAACCCACAGTAAGTGATGGGAATAAGACCCTCTCATGGTAAAGGGGCAACTGACTGGATGACACGCTGGATTTGGGCAGGACAGCCCTAACTCCATAAGGAAGTGGCTTCAGTTGATTGCTCCCCTCACCAAGCAGATTGGTGGGATCTGCTTGGACTGGGCCACAGCCCTGGCTGGGACCCAGTGGGTCACTACAAATTAATTCCCTGAGCATGGCACACACTGACACCGTGAAGGCCCACAAAGGTTGACTGCCCCAGAGGGCAGGAGCCAGTGCACACTGCCCTTGCTTGAACTTTAATCTCTGATAGTGAACTGCAGAAGGCAGAAGCCCCTAGCCTGCATGCTCCAGAAGAACCCTAACCAACAAGAAAAGGGGCTGGGAATTACACTATACATTTGTATGGAAGGACTAAAAAACATGATGAGGGGGAGAAATAAAAAGCCTCCAGCCCCCAACCCTGAGAATATTGATCCAGGAGAGGTAAATACAAAAGAGATTGAGGGCAGCAAACGTGCAACATCAAACACAGTGTCAGCAGACATAAAGAGATATGTTCAGGACCTCGTAAATGAGATCAAAACTGAAATATTAATTCAAATTAAACAAGAGACAAGTAGATTAATAAAAGAAAGGCTGAGAACCTCTCAAGAAGACACAGACAGAAGAATGGAGGAACACAAAAGGAGAGAAATGTTCAATGAGGAATATAAAGCAAACCTAGAATTCATGAAGCAGATTCAAAGAGATTACCAGGAAACTAAAGACTCCATAGAAAGTTGGCAAAACTGCTTGAAAGAAACCAAAGATAGACTATCAAAAATTGAATACAAGCTTGCAATGTGTGATCATGAAAGGGAAGAGCTCTTAAAAATAACAAGGGAGCAGGCAGTAACAATTGGAAGGCTAGAGGATGACAAGAGGATCTATAACTTAAGAATAAAGCATGTGAATGAAGAAGCAGGAGTCAAAACAGAGGAATTGCAAAAGCTATTCACAGAAATCATTATGAAAATTTCCCAAGCATAGAAAAAGGAAATGATATGCAGACGTATGAAGCATACAGAACTCCAGCCACCTACAACCAAAACAGAGCTACACCTAGACACATAATGATCAAGATCCCAGAAATTCAATATAAGAACAGAATATTAAAAACCATCAGAGAAAAGAAACAGATCACCTATAAAGGAAAACCCATCAAAATCATGGCAGACATCTCAACACAGACCACAAAGTCAAGAAGAGCTTGGAGTGAAATAATTCAAGCCCTGAAGAAGAACAACCTCCAGCCCAGATTGATGTATCCTGAAAACTCTCTCTAGAAATTAATGGAGAAGCAAGATGCTTCCATGACAAAGAGGAACTGGGAGAATTTGTTACCACCAATCCAACCCTACAAAAAATACTGAAGGACATTTTAGAGAGAGAGAACAAGAATATGAACGTTTCACGAACAGTGGCAGAGAAGCCTCAGTGAACAGGGCAGACAGTGGAGTGGAAGAGAAAAATAGACAACCAATGGCAACAGAATAGCAGAAATAAGGCAGAGAAGATTGGCTGTAATCTCTAGTATATATGGCCTTGAAATATTAACAGAGAAAAACACAGGCAGAGTAGATCAGGAGATAGGGTCCATTGAGATGCTCTATATAGGGAGGCAGTGGGACCCAAAACAAGCAGTGCACCCTATGGGAGTGAAAGGGGAGGAATTATCTAAAAAAGGAAGGCAGAGGATATTGTTAATAGGATAACAAGATTTAAAATCTACATTATTCTCATCATTCTGCTTAGATGGATTATGTGCTGTTTCAGTTTGTTTACACTAGACTTGAGGACATGGTCAGCTATCCCAAAAATCAGAGGACATATTATGGTAATCATCCTTAATTTCCTATCAACTTAATCTGAAGCCCTGCATAACTTATACTGTCCTATTATGACTGATCCTATTTGAATCCGGTTTGTTAGATTGCTGTTTTGTATTGACTGATTTTATTTAAATCTGTTATGATTGATAGTATCAAGTCTAATAGTATAGGCAACTACACTGAAAATGACAAGATTCACTAAGATACCCACTCTGGTTTGATTATTACTTGCTTTTGAAGTTTTAAAATGTCTCCAATGCTTCATTTTTATTAATGTTGTTATACTCTGCTGAGACACCATGGTAATCATTGTAGATCACCTTGTATTGTGGTTTTTATATGACTTTTTGCTTCACGCTTTTGTTGGAATTGTTTTGTTTTGTCTTGCTTTGTTTTGTTTTTCCCTCTAATACAGAAAGGATTGATATACATGTAGAGACTCATGCATGTGTAGAGCTTATAAACAGTTTATAAGAACCAACTATATAACACATATTGAAATGAACAACTACTTTGAAGAAAAAGAGACACTACAGTACCCAGTGCTGATTCCATAATGTCATGATGTGAAATCCAGCAAAACTATCGTTCTTTGTTCAAAGTGATTTTAGCTTGTTTTGTTTTATTTAAGTTCAACACACATGAAGGTATGGACAGCTGTTTTGAAGAGAATGAGAGACACTATGACAGCCATTCTTTGCTTTCCTATTGTCAGGTCTTGAAGACCTGAAATGCCTTCCTCGTCCTGCTCAGATCAATTCGATACTATGTTGTTTCATGTGAATTCCCTGTATGTTACAATATGGACAACTATTTGGAAGAAAACAAAAGTCAATATGATAGAGAGTGAATATCTCTGATTGTCTAGCTTTGAAATTTATGTCTCTTACATTGCTTTCTTGCGACCCACTTTGTTCTGTTTTGTTGTGTTTAATTTTACCCTTTTGATATAATTGCATGTATATTTGAGTGGGTAAGATGGATGACCATATTGCTGTTTTTGTCAGATCGTGGAGCAGAACTGCTAACAGTCTCACTGTTTGAATGTCTACTTTACATGTTTTAACTTTGTAATTTGAATAACTATCTCCAAGAAGTCAGTATGTAATTTGTCAAGTAATAATTTCTTTGTTTTTTTTATTTGTTTGTTGTTCTTTTCCTTTTTTTCTTGGAATTCTATATTGTTGCTACCTTTTATTCTATTTTTTTCTCTTTAAATAAAATTTAAAAAAATACCAAGACAGAACAAAGCCAATCGAGACAATGCAGTGAAATTGGTACAGAACTTCACAGCAGGTTACTGGGATAACAGTAATAGGCATATCTCGTTATCTTCACAATAGTTGTCCAGTCAATTAGGTATAGCAAAATCAAACCAAAACCGGAACATTATAAAACCAATTGAGAGAAAATATTGAATAGAGCAAAACAATTAATCATAACAAAACAAATCAGTGAAAACAACATTTGCCTTCAAACAGAGGATAGAAGGAAATCCCCCCATTTGCTATATTGCATACCATCATCCTCCCAAGAGATGCTAACTGGGGGCAGCGGAGGGTAGGATGTTTGATTCACAGCCCACGTATCAGTAGGCTCACAGGAAACGCTGACTGGTTCTCCTCCTGGCTTGTGCTAGGGCACTTACCAAGAGAGTGGGCAAATTGCTTTCTTGGTCAGCCGCCTAAGTTCTACCATGGTCAGATCTTGGGAGCTGCTGACTGGGTCTCCTCCTGGCTCACACCAGGGCACTTCCCAAGAGGGCAAAAACCCCTAATTTTAAAACTCATTTTAAATTTCCTTTTTAAATTTTAAAGTAAAAAAGAATAAAAACAATCATACAGAATTTCAAAACAGAATAATAGGGGATTAGGAATAGTTAATATGTTGCATATTACTATCTCCAAAGTAGTTGTTCAGATTACCAGATATATGCATGAAAAAGTGATCAAACAGTGAAAGCACAAACCATTCTTTTTGTTGGGCTAACAGATATTAGTAGCATAATTATCTATCATACATATTTTTCCCCTTCTTTCTTTCTTTTCTCCTTTCCCCCATCCCAGTTGTTCCTTTCCTTTTTAGCTGTTTCCTCCCCTTTCACTTTCACAATATCTATTGTATATTTTGGATGTCACAAACTCCTTCAGTTTTTTGTACTAGGGAGATAACATAATGTTTCCTCATGTGAGTTTGAACCATTTCACCCATGAGCATGATCTCAAGTTGCATCTGTTTCCCTTTAAAAACCTCAAGATTATCCTTCTTTATAGCTGAGTAGCTTTCCATTATATAAAAATACCATATCTTTCTTATCCATTCTGTGGTTGATGGGCAAGCTACCCCTGTTTTTTTTTCTGAGTTCTTGTCACATGGAATATGGTTTTCTCTCCTTTGACTTTCAGTCTCTGAATTTCTTTTTGAGTTAAATGTGTTTCTTGTATACAGCATATTGTAGAATTTTATTTCTTGATCTACTCTGCCTGTTTCTTTTTATTGGTGAACTGAGGCCATTTAAATTAATGGTTCTTCGCCTGCCCTCTTGGTAAGCACCTCTCTCCGGCGTGAGCCAAGAACAAGAGGAGAACAAGAGAAGGGCCCTGAGATCCAGCCATGGCCATGGTGGAACCCAGCAGCCTGCACAAAGAGGCAATTCACCCGCCCTCTAGGTAAGTGTCTTCCTCTGGCGTGAGCCAGGAGAAGACCCAGTAGCGTCTCTTGAGCCTACCGGTGTGCGGGCTTGGAATCAAACATCCTGACACCCCCGCCCCCCGTTAGCAACTGGGGAGAGAGGTCTGAGCATCTCTTGGCAGGATGACTGTATGCAACATAGCAAATATGGGGGGGTCTCTCTAGCTTCTCTTTGAAAGCAAGTGTTGTTTTCAGTTTTGTTTCATTATGATTAATTGCTTTACTCTATTCAATATTCTCTTTTGATTGATTTTATAATATTCTGTCTTTGATTTGATTTTGCTATACTTAATTGACTAGACAACTGTTGTGAAGATAATGAGATATACTATAGTACCTATTACTGTTATCCCGGTAACCTGCTGTGAAGTTCTGTACCAAAGTCACTGCACTGTCTCAATTGGCTTTGTTCTGTCTTGTTCTGTTGTATTTCTACTACCTTCAAAATAAAAAAATAAATAATTAATTAATTAATTGTTCTGACTGATATGTATTTTTGCCTGTTGTTGGTTCCCTACTTTTCCCTTCTGTTCAGTTGCTTGACCTGCTTGGTGATTTTTGTTGTTGTTCTTGGAATTGTCATTTTTATCTCTTTCTAGAATATATTTCAGTACTCTTTGTAGGGTTGGTTTTGAGGTAATGAATTTCTTCAGTAGTTCTTTGTCATGGAAGTATCTTATTTCTCCAATAATTTTGAAAGATAATTTTGCAGTGTACATCAATTTGGGTTGGAAGTTGTTCTCTTTTAGGACTTTAAATACTTCACTCCAAGCTCTTCTCAACTTGATGGTTTGTGTTGAGAAATCTGCTGTGATTCTGATGGGCTTTCCTTTGTAGGAAAGAGAGAGAGACCCTGGTGCATTGGGACCTGCATCGTGTGGTTGACTCGGGGTGCTGGGAGAACAAGGAGCTCAGCTCCTTCCTTCTCTGGGGGGCAGCTGTGAGTGTGGCAGACTTTCGGCAACCTGAAGAAGAGAGACCCTGGCGCGTTGGGACCTGCACCATGTGGTTGACTCGGGGTGCTGGGAGAAGAAGGAGCTCCTCACCTCTCTGGGGGGCGGCTGTGATCCTGCTGGCATGTGGGCTGAGAATCAGATATCTCATGTCATCCTCTCCCCTGTCCCGTATGCCCCCTATCTCTCCCCCCTGCTTAGCAAGTGGGAGCCTGTGAACTACACATCTTGTGAAAAGATTGGCTATGTTATTTAGTATGAGCTCCCCATACTAAGATGCAAAGATATGGACAACCATTTGGAAGAAAACAAGAGACAATATGACAGATAGTGAAGATCTCTGGTTGTCTAGCTTTGAAATTTATGCTTTCTTATGTCCCATTCTGTTCTGTTTTGCTGTGTTTAATTTTACCCTCTTTTAGAATAAAATTTAAAAAAATTAGATATACTCAGCAATACATTCATTATGGTTGTCACTTCTTATTTTACTTGAGATATTATTTCTCATCTGATTTCTTTGATAGCATCATGAAGTTGCTCCTTTACTTGCTATCATTTCAGAAATTTCAGATGTGTGACTTCCAATTTCTTCCAGTTACTTCTGTGTCTATGTCTCCTGGCCTTGTTTTGTGTGAGCTGGAGATCTCAGATTGCATTTTGTTTCTTTGTCCTGACATTTTCCTGGGTTCCTTCAGATGAGCTGGTTGTGAGATCTCAGGCACCACCTGTGTTGGCTGCCCATCTGCAGTATAGGGGAAAGGGCCAGGCCTGTGGGTTTCTCCAAACCTAGGTTCCTGGAGAGGCAGTGAGTCATGGGACAGGTTTCTTTGGACCCACACAGCTATACCATGACTCCTCTGCTGGCAGTGGGTGTGTGAGGAGTAGCTTCATTTTAAATTTCTTATTCATCATTTACTTAGGTATATGGGTACCTACTAAAATGATGAGAAACAATATTTAAAGGCATGAAATTGATCATGTGATTATAGGTTATAGACAGCATATAAAGTGTCATCCTACTTGTAATATACACACCAGGATATACCTAAAAAAGACTAAAAGAGCTATCTACTAAACAGAAGAGAAGAGGCATTGTCAATAATGAGAAGGCCACAGAAGGTCATGGATAATAGTGATTTAGTAGCAGAAAGATCAAGTATAGATCTGAAAAACAAAAACTAATCAATTAAAGAAAATAATGTTTCAAGAAGGAAATGGAAAAATGTATGCTCAAATCAAAGTAGGTGGGTAGTGAAGGTTAGACCTAAAATATGAAAAGCATGTGACCCAAATCAGGAAATCTGCAGATATTGCACAAAATTGAAAGGCTTGAAATGCTTTGAGGAGCATATTTAGAGAGAGTCAGTAACATCAGAAAAAAGTGTGCTAGATTTAAGACAACATTTCTGAGTACCTACTATGTGCCAGATCTTATAGACATGTCTTTAAAATTAAAAAAAGTTAATTTTTGTAGTACATAATGATTATACTTATCTTGGAGAATGGATGCATGTACATAATTTAATCCTCTCCATAAGCCTGGGAAAAGTGATCTTGGTCAGGGTCTTGTGGTGATAGAAAGGCAGAGCTGGAATTCTCAGACAGGTCTGGAAAATGCTAGTGCACCACGGCAAGAAAGGAATGATTGGAAACAATGATTGCCCGTAATTTTTAACCTACGCCTCATTGGTGGAGGAAAACCCCAGCAAATGTATAGCATATTAAAGCTGCCTTATCAGTATCTCAAAATATGACAATGTTGGGGACTCTGCCTATAGGACATCTGACATATCACTAAGTGCAAACAACAGAGTCCAAGGTGGTACTTTGTAATTAGTGTGTACAGACCACCACGCCATATGCATGTGTTTATGCTGGCAAAGACTAGAGGTGACTTTGTACTCGTGCATACGGATACAACAAGACTCAGGGGGTCACCAGGATTCCCAGCCCCAGTGGCTGACATATCAACTGGAGCCTGCAGGTGGAGACCTTCTTGGGTATCTGGTGCCACATCAGAATAGAAAAGCCTGGGTCCCCTGAAACTCAACCTTCAGGAGCCCATGGTCAAAATGTCAGTCAGGGGCCAACCAGTGACTTTTACACTAGACATGAGCAAAGCATTCCCTTGTGGCAGCCCCAGTAATGTCCTTTACCAAGAGGGAAACTACAACCATAAGGGTTACGAGGATTCAGAGCTTGCTCCTTTTGTCAGTCACCAACCTGACAGCTGGAGGATCATGAAGTAATTCATGAATTCCTGTATCTACCTGAGTGCCCATTCCCCTCCTGGGAAAAGACTTGCTGACTAAACTCTGAGCACAAGTAACCACAATTCTTAAAATTTTGTATGTGGGCCTTTACCTGGGGATGCGTTAGAAATGCCCATAATTGGAATCCACTCCAGATCTGCTGATCAGAGGCTCCGGAGATGGGCTCCAGATTTTGGGACGGTCTCTGAGGTTTAAGAATCACTAATTTACCCTGCACCTAAACTTGTTGATACCTAAAGTGTCATTGCATGGCTAGTAGAAATCCATCCTGAGCTGCTTTACTCCAGACATTTTAAAAAAGCATCTTGACTTTCTGGGAACAATAAATATTCCAGGTTCAAAGTGATATTTTTTCCCCTTTCCCAAAATATTTAGTTTGCTGCTACTCTCCAAGGAGTATCTTGGGTTTTTTTTCTCACCAATTAGTGAAGTTAGAAAAGAGTAGCTTAGTGCCTGAGATACTCACACACATTGGGGATAATCCAAAGAGCAGCTGCTGACATTGGGCCATATTCAACGAGAGCCTTCAGGTTCTGTGCGTGCACTGATTTCTGCCCCCATTTAACATGAGTCACTGCATTCTGCTTTCCTTGTAGTATAAGGTTTTATTGAACACCGAAATTTTCTACTATGTATGTTGATCACACAGAGCTGCATTTTATTGTTTCTTTTCCAGGCAAAGTTACCCAAACTTTGAGGTTTAAAAAGTTATTAAGTTAGATCACATTTCCTTCTCAGAAAAACCATCCTGCTGTAAAGCATTTCAAGTGCAATGAACACATCATTCACGGAGAGATGAAGACAGCTGTGCAGCTAATCCCTTTGCCCCACTCAAGGAATGACAGGATGGGGTTATGAGGAGTATTGCTTCCAATCCCTGGAAACCCTTGCAGCTGGTCTGGTTTTTTATTATTTTTTTTAATATTGAGAACGTATCATTCCCTTATTCGTATTTCACTGTAATTATATGGTCCTCTTGAAATTTTCCTTACTCAAAGAGTCTGTAATATGATGGAATGCAGAAGAAAAATTTTGCATTCTTCTATTCTCCACACACAGCACTGGTGACGAGTCAGCCTAGTTTCTGTGTTCTTTTAATCATTTCTACTCATGTGGGTCTGCTTGGGTTTGACATCAGCGTTGGGTGAAGCATGTTAGGACATAGGAACGGGTGACGTGATCTCATTGGAACACACACAACGGTTAGTGCCGTGGGACACTAGAAGATGGAGAAGCACTAGCTCATCCCCAGAAACTCATGTCAATGCTTCACATCTACAGTAACATTCCTCTGATCCTGATGCCAAATCAGGCAAGTGTTCACCTAAAATAAACTTAAGTGGTGAGGATGGGCCATGCAGAGGTGAAAACAGATGAAGGAAAATAAGAGGCAAATGAAAATTTGACCCACTCTGAATAATTTTAGATCTCCATGTATCTTTTTTTCCCCTTAGTACTGATAGAAATTACTTTTTGTGGCAAGCATAAGGATGCATATCTATAACCCCAGGACTGTGGGAGGCAGAGGGGGAGGACTGCAAGTTCAATCCTAGCTTGAGTGATTAGTAAAACTCAGTCTCAAAATAGAAAATAAAGGACTGGTGACGTAGATCAGTGTAAAGGCCCTAGTCTCACACTCTGTACTGCAAAACACTAATGAACAAACCCCCAAAAATTCACAAAAGAAAGGTTTTTTCCATTGAAGCGAGTTAGTTTTATTGCATTCTATTAATATTGGACCACATATTTGAACTTGGCGGTCACCATCTGAGAAGGTTTAATTAACGTCATCTGTAAAATAACAATGTGCATGAGTTAATTATCCTCACTGGCGATGCAAAGAAAAAATTCGCATTTACTTTCCTCCAAATTAGCATTTGCTGTCCCAGTAGACTGACAAAGGATAGTCCACTTGTAGAAGTAACGCAGACGCACACTGTGCAGACTACTGCTGTCAAGGGAGAGCTAAAGTCAGATTTGCCCAATAAATGATTTCTTGGGTGGAAACTCAACTAACTTCTGGTCTCAACATCTTGGTTTATTAATAAGGGTTGGCAAATATCTCATCTTATTGAACCATGTAGACTTAAATACATGAGACACATTTGTGTTTATGGAAAGCAGTGTAAACAAAAGTCGTATAAAAACTTTCATTTGCTAATACATTTGTAAGGAAATGTAGATAATTTACATTTGTGGCACACTGACAGTTTATAAAAGATTTTCATATATGTCCCTAAAGCGAAAGAAGTCAGATTGTTTCCTAGTATAGTGAGGAAACTGAGTCCCTGAAAGTTCCCACATCCTGCCTACAGGTCTGTAGCTAGTTTGTGGCAGAATAAGAACCTGAGTTCAGGCCCTCGGCATAGCAGCAGATGCCTGTGATCCCAGCACTGCAGAGGCTGACCGGGAGATCATTGAGAGTTCCAGACCAGCCTAGGCTGCGTAGTGAGTTTAAGCCAATCTGAACTACATAGTGAGACCCTGTTTCAAACAAACAAGCCTGAGTTCCGGTCATCTGCCTCCAGTTCACTCACTGGGAGTTCTGGCTGTGAACCAACTGCAATTTTACTGTTGCTATTTAGAGGAAAGTGTGTGGTGCTCATTCGTTCAACAAATGCAAATTAGATATTAACCTTGTCCCCAAAGAGTAGAAAAGCACTGGTTATGTATATTACAACTTGCAAGGCTGGTTTGAGTTGCAAAGACATTGCTAGTCTACTTCTACCATTTGAAATTCTTTTTCCATCTGTAGCATTAGGATGTTACCCTGGCCTGTAAAGTCAGTTAAACCCATGGCTGCCATATTCCTCAGTGAGTTATCTGGTCCTTTCGTGGGGTGCAACTGTGGCTACTTGAGGTGGGGGCAGCCCTGGAGCACAGAGAAGCAGGACAACAGCAGTGCGGGACTGCGCTTCTGGGGATGGCTCTCCTGTTTTTATGCTTCCCAGACGGTGGCAGCAGAAAGTTGTAGAACCCAACTGTGAGGAATCTCATATTCCAAGACTTCCTGAGAAGTGCTGTGGGTTGTTTTAGTTTAAATCACAAGAAAGTGCTTTTATTTCTTTAAGAGTTAAAAGTTGACCATATATCCAGCATGTGATCCAGCCTTTTAATATTTGTGTATTTACACTAGGAAAACAGAAGCATCTGCCTATATTCCTGTAGCAGTTTTATTTGTAGTAGGCCAACTGGAAACAATCCAAATGTCCACCAAGTGAATAAACAAATTGAGGAATATATGTGCAGTGGACTATTATTTACCAACAAAAAGGAGTGAACTATTAGGGTGAGAACAACATAGTAATATGGATAGACTTTTAAATAATTAGGAGAATACATATGTATGATTCACTTTATATAATTCTAAAACATGCAATTAATTGATAGTCACAGAAAGTGGGTCAGTGGTTGCCTCAAAAACAGAGGAGGGGATAGAAAGGAGTAGGGAGGGATTACAACCAGACAAAAGGAAACCCCTGGGACGTGGTGACTTTTCCTAGCTTGTGAACAGTCACTCCTCATTTATTCTAAATTACTGGTGGCCCCTGCCAAGAAGCAGGTGCAGTGCTGGGAGCGAGGGAGGTGGTGCGGGAGGGCTGCCACCTGGTCCCCTGGGAGTCACACAGGTGTGGAGCAAAGCACTGCCTCCCGGGATGAGCTGGGTTATATCAGGAGGAGAGTTTGCTTTTTGTAAAATCAGAATCCTAGCGCTAACTCTGCGAGCTCATCCCGAGGACGCAGAAGAGAGCCATAAAGGGCCTGAGCCATGTCAGGTCCCGATGTTGTGTCTCTTCCCTTCTGTACACAGTACCAGGGACACCTGTTTGCTAGAGAAATCCCAGGCTTTTCTGGGGCTTATTGGGATGATTAAGGTAGTGGCCTTTGGCTTAAAGATGATGATTTGGGGGCATCTTGAAGTGATGAAATGTATGTGATTGCTCTTGAAAAGGGAAACAGAATAGAGCTCATAAGAAGATTCTGATAAGAAAGGGAAACTGCATAACTGCTCCTGCTTTTAAAATTATGATGATTTCATATGCAGTAGAGTATGGTTCCCATTTTAGTATATGTGCTGCCAAAGTGAACATTCACATGTAGTAAAGTATGTCATAACTCATAAGTGAAAAGCGCTTTGGGTTTTGACACATGTATATGCCATGCATCAATCATCCAAACTGATACAAAACATTTCCAGAAAGTTTCACTGTGCATCTTTTCATGGGGGTGCGCCCCTCTCTACAGGCAGCCCCCATCTGACTCACAGCTTCACGTTGCATGCTTTAGGACTTGGGTTTATGTAAACGGAATCATAGACCATGCACTTCTATTTGTTTTCTGCTTGTTACTATGACAAATGATCATAAGGATAGTAGCTTAAGACAACACAAATTCGTGTCTTACAATACAAATTTGTGTGTTGTGAGGCCAATATTGTCTTGCTGGGCTAAAGTCAAGGTTTTAGAGAGCTATGTTCTTTTCTGGAGTCTCTAAGGGAGAATCTGTTTCCTT
Organism: Dolichotis patagonum; assembly: GCA_004027295.1. Classification (NCBI taxonomy): domain Eukaryota; kingdom Metazoa; phylum Chordata; class Mammalia; order Rodentia; family Caviidae; genus Dolichotis; species Dolichotis patagonum. Next base: position 48,670 of record PVJX010003138.1, read on the forward strand.
GTTTTTTTCCAAGTTTTAGAAACCACCCACATTTCTTGGCCTGTGTATGGCTCCTTCCTCCATCCAGTGCCATTTCTCTGTAGTCACGTCTCCCTTTGGCCACATCCAGGAAAGGTTCTCTACTATCAAGGAGTCCCAGCAGCGTAACGGGGATGTGGGCAGTCTGACCAGTCAGCACACTTCTGGGTGGCATTATTGGTCAAAAGGAAAATTATATGTAACAATTTCCTCCATTTTAACATGGTGAAGATTCAAGTACATGAAAATATGAATGTTACAACTGTAGTTTATTACACTCTTAAAATGTTATCATTTTTAAACTGAATGTACTCGGCAACATTTTTGTGAAGAATTCTTTAAAAAATATTATTAGTAGTATGATTATTAGTATTTCCTTTACTCACATCAGTTAAATATTGCCATAATTTATTACGAACCATAATAAATAATGTATGAGCTTTTGAACTATAGTTGATGTTAAGATTTCCTATTTAGCCACACGACTACTTACACATGAACTGTATTGAGTGGTTTTGATATAGGAGGTTGGGAGTGGCAAAGTTGGCTGAGGAAATAAGCAGGACCTGTCAATTACAAGATTCCAGGACAGCGTCAAATAATTCCCAGGATCCCCAAATATAGAACTATTCACAAGTTCCTCTATAGGTCATTTAAATTTCAAATTTCTAGTTAAAGTAACATTATAGGTTACTATTTTTTAATTAATTAATTAATTAATTAACCTGTTTTTTGTTTTGTTTTGTTCTGTTTTGTTGAGACAGGGTCTTGGTATGCAGTTCAGAAAGGCCTTGAGCTTACTTTGTAGCCCAGGCTGGTCTCGAACTTGCAAAGATCCTCCTGCCTCGGCCTCCTGAGTGCTGGGATTACAGGCATGTGCTACCACATCAAGATTTTTTATTTAATAAATAAATAATTTTTAAGATTATCTTCATTTTTCTCTATGCGTCATTTAAATGTATGTAAATAGGTTAGCACATTTAGAGGTGCTGAAAACCAGCCAAGTGAAGGACTGCGCCAAGTAGCATGAACTCTAGCTATGCTGCTGTCAAAGACCAGTGTGACTAATATTGGACTCTACTATGGTTTGGTTATTGTCCTCAAAGGGTCAAGTGTGGAAGGCTAGTAGCCAGTGTGGCCACAATGGGACACGAGGCTTAAACTGGGCATGGTAGGGCACAATTTATAATCCCAGCACCTGGAAGGCTGAGGCAGAAGGATTGCTGTGAGTTCGAGGCCAGCCTGAGCTATGTAGTGAGTTCAAGGCCAGTCTGGACTGCATAGTAAGCCTCTGTCTCACAAAACAAAACAAAACAAAACAAAACAAAACAAAACAAAACAAAATAAAACAAAAAGGCAGAGGTGAAGCTCTGGAAAGTGGTTAGGTCACTGGGGGTACTCCCTGGGGGAGGGATTAATGTAGTTAGCTGTCTGAGGCCTTGGAAGGAATGAGTCATTTTATAAAGAGAAAGCCTGACCCATGCATTTCTCTGCTTCCTATCTCTCTGTGTGATCTCTCCCTTTCCACACAAGCTCCCACCATGATGCCATCTGTCATGTTGTGATATAGCCAGAGGGACCCTAACCAGAGGCTGACCCGATAGAGACATTGATGTCTGACTTTAGACTTACAGCCTCCAGAGATATGAGCTAAGCCGCCCCTCCTCTCCCCCAGCATCTAGTAGTATTGTTATAGCAACAGGAAATGAACTAATACTGACCCATTTGTATAATCCAGGTTTATCGTCCCATCTGAAGAGTCCTAACCCGCATCACTTGGAGTCCCTTTGCCATTTAGAGTAATACATTCACAGACTTCAGGATGTGTGCGGAGATCTTTGAGGAGATGTTATTCTACCTACTACAGCACTTGCAGAATTCATGTTTCTAAGATGGATTCATGATGCTGTGTGTGTCAGGGATTTGTTCCAATGTAGAGCAGTATTCTGTGGTACGACTATACCGTGGTTGCATGTTTATTCTGTTGATGGAAATTTGGTTTATTAGCAGTATTTTATTATTCTAATCAGAAATTCATTCTTTTATTGTTTTTTTGTTTCTCTTGGATAATTACATAGAAGAACTGCCATCTTAGAAGGTAATTGTAAGTTTGACTTTTCATGTGTTTATTAGTCATTAATATATACTCTTTTGTGAGATGTGTGCTTAAGTGTTTCTCCAATTTTAAATTGTACCACATTTTTTAAATTATAGTTTGCATATGGTTTTTCTATGTTCTAAAAACAAGCTCTGTCAGGTGTATATGTATTGCTATATTTTCTTTCAGCTTGTGGTTTACCTTTGTTTTTCTGTAGTAGTGTCTTTGATGAGCTAAAGTATTTTTTTCTTTTTACTTGACAAAGTCTGGTTTCTCAATTTTAAATAATTGTTAGTGCCTTTTGTGTCCTGTCTAAAAAAACCTTTTCTTCCTCAAGGTCATACGGATATTCTCCTGTGTCATATTTTGAAAGCTTTATAGTTGTAGCTTTTACATTTAGATCTATTTCAGATGAACTTTTTTGTGTAGGGTGTACAGTGAATATTATAGTAATTTTTATACAGATATTCAATTGAATACAGATATTCAATTATTCAAATATCAATTGTTGAAAAGATGTCTTTCCTCATTGAATAGCATTGAAGCATATAAATAAATTAAGGAAATATGAGTGTGTGTGTGTGTGTGTGTGTGTGTTGCTAGGGATTGAACTCGAGTCCTCACACATGCTGGATAAGCACTCTACCACTGAGCTACATCCCTATTCCAATTTTGGGGGCTCTATTCTGTGCTATTGGTTCTTTTTTCTATTCATGGTAGATACTATATTTTTATCTATTATAACTTTATGTTAAGTCTTGAAATCAAGTCTTACACTTCTTTAACATTGTTTTGGGGTTTATGTCTCTATTAGGGGTTAACTTATGCCTCTCCCATATGTTCATTCCTAATCCCTGGTACTTATGAATATGGTTTTACTTTATTTATAAGTAATTTATTATATTATTTATAATATTATATATTATTAATTATAATATATTAATATAGTATTTATTTATAAGAGTTTCATACAGCTGTGATAAGAGTTTCACACAGATGTGATCAAGTTAATCTGAGATCACACAGGATTAGGGTGGGTTTAAACCAACATGACTCATATCTTTGTAAGAAGAGAAGACAGCCAGACAAAAACATCCTGGAGAAGAGAAAAACAGAAACCAGGCTAATAAATCTCCAAGTCAAAATTGCAAGATACTACCAGAAGCTAAGAAAGATGTGGAAAAGATTCTGTCCCAGAGTCTTCAGAAGAAACCAAGCCTACCGACAACTAACTTCATCCATCTTTCTTTCTTTCTTTCTTTCTTTCTTTCTTTCTTTCTTTCTTTCTTTCTTTCTCTCTCTCTCTCTCTCTCTCTCTCTCTCTCTCTCTCTCTTTCTCTCTCTCTCTTTCTTTCTTTCTTTGTTTTTCTTTCTCTCTCTTTCTTTGTTTCTCTCTCTCTCTCTCTCTCTCTCTCTTTCTTTTTGTCTTTTTGAGATGGGGTCTTGCTGTGCAGTTCAGGCTGGTCTTGAGCTCACTTTGTAGTCTAGGTTGGTTTGGTTTTGAACTTGCAACGATCCTCCTGCCTCAGCCTCCAAGTGTTGGGATTGCAGGTGTGAGCCACCACACCTGGTACAATTTGATTTCAGACTTCTAGTACACAGATCTCTATGAGATAGGAAATTTCTTTTGTTCTAAGTCCCCCATTTTGAGATTTATAGCAGTCCTAGCAAACTAATACTGTACAATCACTGAAATATGACTCAAACTTGCTTAAGGTGTAAGAAAACAACTTTTAAATGTACAAGTCCAAAGTTAAGGTGTTCCTGATAAAATTTATCTGAGGTGTTAGGATTAGGTTCAACTGTAAGGCTTGGAAACCTCCAGTGGCTTATACAAGTGTATCAGTCAGGGTTTACTAGAGAAACAGATATAACACAAGATATACAACTGTATAAGAAATTACAATGTTGGCTTACAATGGTCTGCCACGAAGTTGAAGGGTCCAGCCCAAGGGCTGGAGCTTACTGCCATATCCCGTGCAAGTCCGCATCAGGAAGCCGATGGGTCTATGATGGCTGAAGTCTAGCCGAAGTCTACGACGGAAGAGTCTGTAACTTCTAAAACGAAAGCTGAAGAGTCTACGACAAGGGCTGAAGAATCCCAGGCAGAAGCCAGTCTGTGCCAGAAGCCAGGAGATAACGTCCAAGCTCAAGGCAAAGACTGGAGTTCCTCCAAAGCAGAAGCAATCAGTCCCTCCTCAAGCCTTTTACTGTCTGCAGGGTACTCCCCTGGGGTGGGTGTAGCACTCACAGCATCTCTGTGCCCTCCTCTTGCACAGGCTGAGGATGGTACAATCTAGGGACCCTGGAACCCTGCTGAATCACTTAGTTGAAGTTCCAACCTTCTCAAATTGACACAATGAGCAATATCCTAGAACGGTAACTGCTTGTCAACCCCAGGATGTGGAGCTGCTGAATCACTTCGTTAAGCTTCTAGACTTCTCAAGTTGACACAGTGTATAAACCATAACAATAAGAAATACGCTTTCTTTGTTATTTATTATTATTCATGGTGCTAGAGATTGAAGCCAGTGCCCCACACAGGCTAGGCACGTGGTCTACCTCTGAACTACACCCTCAGCCCCTGAAATACTATGTTTCTTTCATGAAGGTGTTGGTAGTCTGGGGTCGGTTGGTACCGCAGATTGATGACATCAGAATCCACGGTTCTTCTTGCTTTTTGCTGCCATCCTTAGCAAGTGGCTTCCACCTCATGGTGTGAAGTCTGTTCTCATGTTTGCTTTTCATCCAGCATGAGGAAGGAAGGGCAATGGAACCTGTCTCTTTCCATTAAGGACACATCCCAGAGGTTTCACAAGATAACCTCTGCTTACAGTCTCTGGTCCAAAATCTAGCCGCATCATCACTTCTAACTCAAAACAAAGTGAAATATATTATTTCAGGAACCCGTGAGTCTACCTATTTATTAATAACTAGGAAGGGAGCTCTGGTATTAGGAGCCAACCAGAAGCTTTTCCCACAGAGTATGTGTAGAGGAACATCAAGTAGGGACGAAGATTAAAAACAAATCTGAAAGTAAAAGCGTGAAAGCTATCGAGTGTTAGCTACACCTTGGAGAGTGAGATGGCCTGAGAGAGTGAAAAGGAGGGTATTAGAGACAGCTAAGTTAAGTAGAAATATAAGCAATTACACAGGGCTAGGCCCTCCGAGGTGTCAGTGCAGAAGATAAGAGCACATTAAAGTGTGGCTGGAGGCACATTCATTGAAGGCTAGGCCTCAAGATGAAGATGGAATGACTAGACCTGGGTACCTCCCCAAAGAATAAACAATATCCTGTAATTTATATTCTAAATAGGCATCAGTCACATGGGAGGTGACCAGGACCTACTGCCTCAACTCTTCCAAAAAAGGTCCTTGTTCTTTCTATGTGTACTTGCTGTGTGACTCACTTCCCCACTGGATCAACATTACTTAAGTGAGTACGCTTGTCATCTTATTAATTGATCATAGTTTTGTTCCATATTGTATCTACCTCACGATTTTGTTGTGATTTTGCTCTATAAAACTTCCTTCTTTTGAGAAGTGGGTTTGTTGGTGACCCACTTTCTGGGTCCTGTCTCTCTCAGAAACTCTCTCTCCTTCAAATTTCCTCCTCTTAACCTCTATTGTTCCTTGGAATTCATTCTGCAATTGTGGGGAACACTGTACCTGACATGTAACAGGTTGGGAGTTATACTATTTCCCCTCTATCATTTGGAAGTCTTATATCATTTGTGGATCCCAGCAAGGTAATCAGAAGGAGGTAAGAGTTTGCTTTTGTTTCATGAATTCTGGATTGTGACTCATTTAGGTAATCAAAAATGGTCATCCTTATTTTTCAGTTGCTTATACCCTGTCATTTTTATGTATTGTTTTTGTTTAAATGATCATAAATTTAAGTTGAGAACATGGAAGATTATGATATTTATTTGATGGGATATTTTACTTTTACGGGCAAAGTCTTGTATTCCTATTTTGTATATGCTGCATTTGGACTTACTAGTTCTTGAACTTATTGATATTCCTTGCTTCACCTGTTTGACTTGATAGACAATAGTGCTAAGGAAAAGTAACGATAGAGTGTCCCTTAGTGAACTGTGATATGAAAGTTGTAAAATGGGCCTTTTTGTGAAATCCAATTTATATTTAGAAATATACATATGCTTATCAATAAGTCAAAGGACTCCATCTGCAAGGAAAAGACAATAGGTTGGCAGCCATTCTCAAAACACAGGCAGACAAGGTTTCTCTGGGACAGTCAGACACGATCCCTCTCTCCACTCTAGAGGGCATATCGAGCCTGTTCTGCCTCAGTATCCTTTCTGGTCTGCACATCCACTGGTGAAGAGGCAGTAGCAGTAGCTCTTGAGATTCCCCACTCTCACCTTTCCAGGTTGAGGTGATGACTCATGGGTAAGTTGTCTGGTTAACTCACTGTGAATGTGAGAAGAAAAGACTTACAATTTCTGAGCTTTCCTGTCATTTTGTACGTTCTTGTTTTTTTAGAGACACGTGTGTTGGTTTCTTTTCTCTCATTGCTGGGACAAAATACCTGATGCCAAAAATTAAGGAAGGAAAGGTTTATTTAGCTCATGGTTTGTGGAGGTTTCAGTCCATGCTTAGCTGGCTCCAAGGCAGAGTGGCACATGGCAGAGAGCAATAGTTCATGGTGGCAGAAAACAGCAAAAGCAACAAGAGCAGAAAGGGAGGAGCACAGAGAAGATTTTTGTTTGTTTGTTTCTTATACTGTATATAGGTGTTATGGCTGATACACTGCACAACTTGGGAAGTTTAGAAGTTTAACTAGGCAACTTAGCGGGGATCCAGGGTCCTTACTTTGTAAACATCCTGAGCCTGTGCAAGAGGAGGGCAGGGAGGTTTTGTGAGGGCTACACCTGCCCTGGAGGGAGGTCGGGTGGCCTGTGTGGGATGTGAGGGAGGAGAAGAGGCTTGTTTTCTCCCGCTTTTGCTCTTGCTGCTTTTGTGTCTTCTACCACCTTGAACTGTTTCCCCTGTGCCATGCCATCCTGCCTTGGGATTATGTGCCAGGTCATCCTTGCCTAGCTGATTATGGATTGAAACTTCCACAAACTATGAGTAGATAAACCTTTCCTTCCTTAATTTGTAGCACTCACACCCATAATCCTTGCATTGGGCCATAAATCAACCACAAATTCTAGAAACTTGCTTCCATGACTGCATGAAGCTTTGAGGGGACAGCCAGACACAGACCGTAATAGCATACTTCTGCTAAAGAGTAGAAAGGGAAGAACTCTGAACTGCCCTAACCTTTCCTCCCTATTCAACAACTAAGAACCTTTAAGTTAAGCCTGTAGAAAATGAGCATTTACTAATGACAGACAGGAAAGTCACCTTAGATGAGGGACATGTGCCCCATCTCTGGGCCAGATGAGACACTGGAATGTACAAATGAATACATCCACTATCACTGAGACTGAGGCTCCCCTCCCCTGCCCTTCAGATCCTTAAGGTAAGGTTTCTAAGTTAGTCATAACTGAAGTGTCTCCTGGGCTCTATCCATCCATAGATGATTTTGTTCAAGCTCCTCAAGGAAAGAATCACAGGAAGTAAATGGAAAGTTTGGTGCTACCCTTGTCCATATGTCCTTTTCTCTCAGTGACCTCAAACAGGTCAAGTAAGATCTGGGAGAATTTTCAGATGGCCCTGATAACTACATGAAGTAAGTCTTTAGGGGACTTACTCAGATCTATGAATTAGACTGGAAAGGTACAATGTTATTCTTAAATCAAATATTGACTTCCAGTGAGAGACAAGCAGCAGCATAAGCTGCTGTTGCATTTGGAGTTGAATCTCATATTGTAGATTTTAGAAGGCCAGAAGACAGGCAGCAAGGGGAGCAGCCAGTTCCTACTAGAACCCAAGCAGTCCCTACACAAGATCCCTACTGGCTTACCAACTAGACGGTAGATAGGAATAGGAGACATTTTCAGACATGTATTCTCAAAAGTCTAAGAGGGATAAGAACTAAGCCCTTTAATTATTTTAAAAAATTTATTTTAAAGAGAATAAAACACAACAAAACAAAACAGAATAAAGCCAATCAAAATAAAGCAGTGAAAGTAGTGCAGAATTTCAAAACAGCATACATAATAGGAGATCAATAATGGCTACCATAATATATCTTGTTATCTTCACAATAGTTGTCCATACCATCAGACATAGTAAACTCAAACAAAACAAAACAGAATAAAACCAATCAAAACGTAGCACTGAATAATAAATCTGAACAAAACAAAACAGTGAGAACAATACTGCACATTATTATTTTCAAAATAATTGCTCAGGTTACCAGACACAGGAATAAAACAAAACAGTAAAATTTAACAAGACATTGGATTTCAAAACGAAGACAGGAGGAAATCCCCCCCCCCCAGTCAACACAATGCACACTGCCATCCTCCCAGTAGTTGCCCAGACCACCAGCTGCAGGTCTGCAGAGTCAACCAAAAAGTACACGCATCAAGCTATTTCCTTCCCCTCAGTTGCTATCATTTCACCCTGAGTCCTCTGAATCCGTGTAGGGTGGGGAGGAGAATACTCTCCTGGTTTTTCAGCCTGCACACTGATGGGCTCTTGGGAAAGCTTGGTTTCTCTTCTGGGTGAGACTCTTACCAATCAGCATGGTGGAGCTTACTTCATGGGAAGGCTTGGTTTCTCTTCTGGGCGAGGGTCTTACTGATCAGCATATTGGAGCCTGCTTCACAGGGGAGGCTGCCTTTCCATTATTTTACATTGTCAACTGTTCATCAGGAGAAGGATGAGAACCCCTCTGGCTTTTTAGATTGTTTACCAGAGGCATTGGTGAAGCATCCATCCCTGGCTCCAATAGAACAGATTATTCTTAAAGACAAGTTTATTATCCAGTCCAGGCTCAGATATTAGGAAAATGCCACAAAAGATGTTTTTTCGCTCCAGATAGCTTACTTGATGCTTTAGTGAAAATTTTCTCTTCAGTATTTTATAATTAAGACTGGGAGGAAACCACGGGGAGAAAACAGAGACCAAAAGAAAGTGACTGCCTTGGTTGTGGCCTTAAAAGGAATAGATCTAAATCTGATTCTCAGGTATCAGATAAGTTTAATTCAGCACTAAACTTGAGAAAGCCAGGCCACCTGAGGAGGCACTGTGATAAGAACTGTCATGATAAGTGTTCCCCTGATTGCAAAGGTGACCACTGGAAATCAGACTGCCCTGAGATGGAGTCTCAGGGGTCAGACCTATCTCACCAGCTGGTCCAGCAAGACCGAAGGGCCCAGGGCACTCTCTGGCTGGACTTTCCCTCTGGCAAGACTTTCATCTCCATGGAGGAGCCTTTGGTAATTGTAACTATAGAGGGAAAAGATGCCAGTCTAGTGCTGGACACTGGCAGCTGGACATGCATGCTTCTCAGTCCTTCTTTTCAACCTTGGCCTTCCTTCCAGCCATCATACTTCAGTGAAAGGAGTCATTGGAAAGGAGAGGAGGTAGCTTGCCATTCTCATGTCCCTTAGGCTGTAACTGGGATGACTGTCTCTTCATGTATTCCCTTTTAATTACGCCTGAAAGTCTAGTTCGCTTCCTGGGGAGACATGTCTTATTTGAATACTGTAATATATATGTACCCAGGTCAGGTACACTGCCTCGTGAAGACAGAAATAAATCCTAAGATATGGGCAACTAAAGTTCAAATAGGAAGAGCAACAAGAGATGCTTCAGTGCAAATACATTTCAAAGATCCTACCAGATTTCTTCACTGGAAACAATACTCTCTAAGGCCTCAAGTTCAAGGACTTTTACCTGTAATTGACAACTTACAGGCCCAAGGTCTACTTGTATATTGTAAAAGCCCTAACAACACTCCAGTCCTGGGAATTCAAAAGCCCAATGGGGAATTGAGGTTGGTACAGGACTTAGATTGGTAAATGAGGCAGTAGTACCAATTTACCCAGTGGTAACTAACCTGTATACTCTCCTTTCTCAGATCCTAGAAGGTGCTAGTTGGTTTTCAGTGTTAGATTTTGTATTCCTTTACTTGCAGATTCCCAATTTCCTTTTGCCTTGGAAATCCTTACAATCAGGCTTCTCAACTGACTTTTACTATACCCTTCCTTATGGGTTCAGAGACAGTCTTCATCTTTTGACAAGTTCTTTCCCACAATTTGACATGTTTTGAATTATCTCAAGTAATGGTCCTACAGTCTGTAGATGATACACTGTTACATCCTTCTCAAAAGAGCTCTCTAGCCATGGCACCCATGCTCTGCTGATTTTTCTAGCAGACAGAGGTTATAAAATCTCTAGATCTAAGATACAACTTTGCAGCCCTGAGGTAAAATACTTGGGCTTCATCATATCTAAAGGAACTGGAATACTGGGGGAAGAGAAAATTAAACCAATACTTTCCTTCCTGGAACCTGAGACCCTAAAAACAGCTAAGGAGATTCCTAGGAATTACAGGTTTTTGTTGCCTTTGGATAGCAGGGTATGGTGACATCACACAATCCTTTATAAAGGAAGCCCAAAAGGCACATACTCATATTTTAACCTGGGAACCTGATTCCCAAACTGCATTCTCGGAAGTTAAACAAGGGCTGCTAAATGCCCCAGCACTGAGCCTACTAAAAGGACACTGTTTCAACCTGTACGTTGGCTTTGAGAGCGCGTATGCAGGATGAAGAACCTGCTCAACAGCCTGTAGGGGATCTGACCATGAATTAGACACCGTAGCTTAGGGATGGCGTGCGCACCTTAGAGCTGTGGCTGCCATTGCTCTCCTGGTACTGGAGGCATCCAAGCTGACTTTAGGCAAAGATCTCACTGTATATTCACCTCATGATGTGGCAGGACTTCTTTCTTCCAAAAGGAGCCTATAACTGTTAGACAACCAACTTCTTAAACACTAGAAGACAGGTTAAATAAAGACAGGTTCCTCCTTAAACCCTGCCATCTTTCTACCAGGCAAGAAGGAAATTGAGGCTAAAAGACGTAACCATGAACAAGTAATTCTCATACATTTGCAGCCAGAGAAGACTTGTTAGATTTGTCGTTTTCTAACCCAGATTTGACCCTATTCTCTGAAGGCAGCTCGTTCATGGAAACCAGAACAAGAAAGGCAGGGTGTGTAGTACTGACTCTACATCACACACTTGAAAGTTCCTCACTTGGTCCTGAGACTAGTGCTCAACTAGCAGAACTCACAGCTCTGACAAGAGCTTTACTCAGTGAAGGACAGAAAGTCAGGACACTGATGATTATATGTGGTTAACTTCAATTATAGGACAACTTACTAGAAACTTTGTTCACACCTTACGTTGTGAACAAAGAAAGAGCTTCTGTTCTCATTGGCTTACTGTCTACTAAGTACTTGGCCTGGGCATCCCGGCCAGGGCCTGGGTATATACACCATAGCCTTACTGGTTGAAGACTGGTTTGAAACACACTGTTTTAACCACCCTGGAATTAGATTGGAAGCCCCTGTGACATTCATTGGTCCTGTGGAAGCAATTTGTGGCCCTGGGTAAACCCTGGATGGATAGGGGAGATGCACGTTGGACTTGCGTGGTTACAAGGCAGGAATGTCAAAAAATCGACAAACCTACAAACTTACCTCATCTGTGGCACTGCTAGTCTAGAAGTATGTCTCACTGGTATGACCATTTGGCTTCTGTTTTTATCCCTTACCTAGGATTAGAGGCTGTCATACAACATTATCAAGGCCTTGTACTCAACAGACTTTAAATGACATTTCAACTCTCTCTCCTCAATGAAGAAGTACAATTAATGAGGCAAGCCATCCTCCAAAATTGGATGGCATCAGACAGACCAACATCAGTATAAGGGGATAGTTGTACAATTGTAAAAGGAGAATGTTGTATGTATGCTCCTGACCCCTCTGCTAATATCTTGATGGTTGTTGAAGGTATTCAATGACAGGTTAATGCCATGTCAGATTCTGAAATTCCCAGGACCTTCTCCTTACCCTCTTTATGGGAGGCTTTTCCCGGTGGAAACATTTGTTGGCTGTATGTATAATATTCTTGTTAATCTTATTATCTGACCCATGCATACTTAATTTGGTCTTGTCTCCAGACTTAAAGCTATACGCCTACCCAGGATGAGAACACCTGGCATCTATTGAGGGCCTTTAGACAGAATCTCTGTGGAGGGTCTCTGACTGACAATCACAACTACAACTCCCTTTAGCCAGAAGTAGCTAGAAAGGTCCTTGTCCCTTGCTCCCTCATAGCAATTAGGGGTACCTCTTCAGAGGTAGTAATATAATAGACATCTAAGTTAGGTAAAAATACTACAGGCAACCAGAGCAGGTTAGGCTCTCAAAAGTGTCAGTGTAGAAGATAAGAACACATTACAGTTGGGCATGGTACAGGCATACACGCCTGTAATCCCAGCACTCGGAGGCTGAGGCAGAAGCATCATTGTGAGTTTGAGGCCAACCTGGGTTATACAAGCAAGCTCAAGGCCAGGTTCCACTACATAGCAATGAAAGGTTCTTGCCCTAGTATTAATTACTGTACAACTACGCAGTGGTCTAACACGGTAGAAGGCCAAAGTGGAAACACTTACCAATCCCTCCTTCTTCAGCCCTAATTGCAACTCCCTTTCCCATTTGCGTGCAAAGAAAATTCCAATCATTTCCTCACATGTCGTCATCAATGTCTGCCCCATGTGCCACTTCCCGATCAGAGGTCATAAAACCCTCTGCCTCCCTGTATCCGGTTGAAGGAGAGAGCCCAACCACCACGAGTTGTGTGTTCCTTTCCATATCCTCAGTAAATGAATTCTTTTCTTTTTTTACTTTTTGCTTCTCTATTGCACCAGAAAACTAACAAGCAAGACCTTGTCTCAAAATAAAAAACAACCTCCCCAGCAAACAAGTAAAAACCCCCAAGTAAAACAAAACAACAATAAGAAAGAACACATTACAAGTGCGACTGGAGGTGTGTTCATCGAAGGCCATGCCTCGAGATAAAGACTGAATAACTAGACCTACACACCTTCCCATGGGATAAACAGTACACTGTAACTGATATTCCAAGTAGGCATCGGTCAGCTGTGCGGATGACCAGGACCTCCTGACTCATCTCTTCCAAAAAAGTCCTTATTTCCCTGTACATTTGCTGCATGACCTGCTTCCCCACTGGCTCACCATTACCTAAGTGGGTATACTTATAATCTTGATCATAGGATGTTTGGTTTTTATTTTTATTTTTTTTCTTTGAGACAAGGTCTCACTATGCAGTTCTTGCGGACCTTAAACTCACTATGTAGCCCAGGATGGCCTTGAATTCATGGTGATCCTCCTGCCTCAGCCTCCTGAGTCCTGGAGGTTGATCATTGTTTTGCTCCACTTGTACTTAGCTTGTGATTTTGTATGCACGCGTGATTTTGCACTATAAAACTTCCTTCTTTTGAGCAATGGGTTCACTGGCAAACTACTTTCTGGGTCCCCTCCTGTCTCAGAAGCTATCTATCTCTCAATAAAATTTCTTACTCTTAACCTCTATTGTTCTTAGAATTTATTCTTTGATTTTGCGGAACACCAGCTTAGGAAATCTGACAACTAACAGGCTGGGAATCATACTATTTCACCTGTATCATTTGGAGGTGCTATAGCAAAAGGATCAAGGTGAGACCTCCAGGAAACAGAACTTAGTGGTGATGAAGAAGAAGACTCAGTAGAGACCAGAGAAGAAGGACAAGGCAGTTGGATAGATGCTCAGGACATGTTTCCAGAAAAGAGTCCTCGACAGTGCCTAGGAGGAGAGATGCTGCTGTGGTCTTCATGCACCAGGCCACATGTCCAAACAGAACTGCACATGTGATAGTGTTAAGAGGCGCACTATTCAGCAGGGGGTTTATGAAAGCTTTGAAGAGGGAGTTCTTTTTTTCCCTTTCCCTGTGTCACAGCAAGAAGCTCTCATCAGATGCTGAGCCCTGATGTCTGGACCTTGTGCTTCCCATCCTCCAGAACTGTGGGAAATAAACTTCTGCTCTTGATATATTATGCAGCCTGATGTTTTATTGCAGCAGCCAAATAGTTTGACAAATAGTTAAGATAAAGAACTGGCCTTTAAAAACATAAGAAGTTGTGCTTGTCCCGTTTCAAGTCAAAGGCAGCCTCCAGTCTTTCTCTGGAAGGGTTCTGTCTGTGTGACCAAATGACCTTCTGAAACTTGGAATGTGGGCAGCTCTCAGAGTAAGCATTGTTGTGGGTAATTTAAGCAGAGGTCTGGTGAAAGATACAGCTCCCCACCCCTCCTTCGTGAAGGACAAGGTCACACTGGAGCCCTGAGGTTATGCATCTTTTCGTCACTATAGTCAGGTGACAGGGGCCTTCCAAGGACAGGAAAAGAAACCCAGAAGGCCCAAAACTTAAGCATTTAACTTCTGCCTTTTATCTGAGTTTAGGTAGGAATGACGGTGAACACAGAAGTGGCTCCTTGGGCTCCGGACACAGGTGAGATGAGGAAGGGTATGTCATCGTTTGCCAGCCGCTGTAGCTCTAAGGCCTATCTCCTTCAGAAGTGGAGCTGAGGCAAAGGGGGCCAAGTGCAAGAGAAAGTACAACTGGGGTGCAAAGGCTGGAAGGCAAAATACTACTGGGGTTGGGCAAATGAGGCACCTAAAGATTGCATATTGCAGATTCATGCATGGATTCCATGAAGGCACAACACCTCAACCCAAGGGAGCAGCTGTTTCACCATCCGGTTCATCCTGAGAATTTCAAACATTACTCAAAATAAATGCTTTGCTTTTGAAAGATTAAACAAAAAAGGAAAACACGGAAGTGGGCTCAATGTGTGCACTACCTTGTGTATGAGGATGTTGACTAGCCCTGGACAACAGGCTGTGCTGCTGTCTATCAGGGGACTTCTGATTGGCAGCTCCTTGCCCTCAGCTCCCAGATTAGAGGCTGCTCTGCTCCCTCAGGGCAGGAAGAGTGGGTGTCACCTGGGAGGCGAAGAGGAGGAGGGCAGGAGTATGGGGAAAAGAGGGACAAGAGGCGACAGGAGAGAGGCAAGTGCTTTGCCCTGCTGCATTTGGAGCCTTCTCCAGCTGCTCCGTTCTCAGCCTCACACCCGGGAGTTTCGCAGGGGTGGGGGTGGTGAGACTAAAGTAGCTCTGAAACCATAAGACCTGGCCTTTCTTTGGCTGCTTAGCCTGAGTCAGTTTTCTCGCCTGTGAGACTGTTTTCTCGGCCTTTCAGGGCTGCTGTGGAGCTCGGAATCCAGGCCAGATCCTGGCACGGGGAGGCCTTGCAGAACCGAGGTCAGAAGCACCTGTTCTCTCTGAGGAGACCGCCAGTCAGAGACCTCGTCGTGCTGTGTGGCAGCACTTCCTGCCGCAAGGGCTTTGCGCACTTGAGATGTGTCTAGTGCAACTGAAAGACTGACAGATTTCACTGGGTTTTTTTCTATACTTTTTTTGTGCTGGTAGCCACAAGGCCTCATACTAGCGAGCGCTAGGCAAGAGCTCTGCGGTTACCATTGAGTACGCAGGCTTCTGCTGCAGCCCGTGGGTCTCTGTTGGCAGGCCCAGCCTCTGGGATGGTCGCCCAGCCTAACCTTTTCTCTGCAGCGACGTCCCCTGCCAGGCCAGGCCCAAAGTTAGGCTGACACATTATGTGGACAAGGCAAGGCGCACCCGCGCTGTCGTTTCCTCCTCTCATGGGCTCCCCCTGAATGAAGTCAGAGCTGGGCGGGAACAGCCGGATTCAGGATCTCGCAGCACCAAACGGCAACAACCAAGGCTCTGCTCCTGTCGCTCCCTACTGGTCCGCTGCGTCCCTCCACAATCTTGAGCCTTAGGGAAATGGGTGGAGAGGGGACCCGAGGGGACCCACTGGACTGGGCCTCCCATTGCCAAAGGCTTCTTTATTTTTTGCAGCAAGCCAGCAAGACTCCACATTTCCACGTCCATTTCACAGAGGAAGAAACTGAGGCTGCCGGAGGCTCAGGGGAACGCAGTCACCAGGGAGAGTGAAGCCCGGGGCCCCGGTGGTGATGTCAGACGTTTCCACGGGTCGGCTTGGCCAGGTGCGAGGGGAAAGCGACGGCTAAATATTTGGGGCTGTAACCCGGGCTCCGGCGACAACGCGTCACTGCGGTTCCCAGGCGGGCGCGTGGCGAGGGCTGTGGCTCCAGGCCGGGGCGGCCCCGCCCCAGCCCGCCCCCAGCCCGCCCAGGCCCGGGCGGCTATAAGAGCTCGGGGCCGCGGGGAGCCAGGCCGCCGAGAGCTCGCGGTCCGGAGCGGATCTGCCGGCCGAGCGTTGCGGGCGGAGGAGCAGCGAGCGCGCGGGGAGGAAGCCTTCTGTCCGCTCTCGGCTCGATCCTCGCGCGGTCCTTGCCAGCGCCTCGTGGGGCCCGAGCCCAGCCGCCCCATGAAGCCCCCCACGGTGCAGGGCAGCCCCGCGGCTGCAGGTGAGTACCGGGCTCGGGTCCTCCACAGCCCGGCCCTGACGGTGGGGCCCGAGGGGCGAGGCCCGCGTGGTGCCTGTACACTCCCGCCCCCGTCTTGGGCCGGGCGGGGACCCTGGCCCTAGGTGGCCTCAAGCCCCGCGCGTAAGGCGCACCCCGCCTCAGCCTCCTTCCGCGGCCCTTGCGAGCGGGCGCGGGCGCGGGCCCGGCCGCGCGTGGGAAAGCGCGGGCCGCGCGGGTCCGCGCCAGCTGCGCTCCAGCCGCGGGCGGGGGCGCGGCGTCTGGTCTGTGCAGAGGCTCGGGCAGGGCCCCCTGGGGGGCGGGCGCGGCGCCTGACACGGCGCGTGAGCTGTCCCCGCAGCGGACCAGGGAGCGGGGTGGGGCGCCGGACCCCGTCCCTGACCCCGAGCCCGCGCCCCTGCGCAGCCCCGGCCTTGGACGCAGCGGCCGCCGCCGACCTGACGGACGCGCTCTGCGAGTTCGACGCGGTGCTGGCCGACTTCGCGTCGCCCTTTCACCAGCGCCACTTCCACTACGAGGAGCACCTGGAGCGCATGAAGCGGCGGAGCAGCGCCAGCGTCAGCGACAGCAGCGGCTTCAGCGACTCGGAGAGTAAGTGCGGCCGCGCCGGGACGCTGCCCCGGGAGCGCGCAGCCCAGGCCTGCTGCTGCTGCCCGGGGCTCCGGCCTCAGTTTGCCTAGCTGGGCGCCCTGTCTAGGAGGCCTGCAGAGCTGGGACCCCGAGGACCCGATGTCCACCTGGCTGCCCAGGTGTGTCGCGGGCCTGGAGCGTTCCAGCAGCCAGGTGGGACTCAAGGGACCTGAGCCAGACCTTCCGCGGCTCCCGCTGTGCCCCCTCCTCCCCGTTTTCTCCTCTAAGCCATAACTTTTTAGCGTATGTGGAACAAGTGCCACTGGAATGGGAGGGGCGGGTGGGGACATGTGAGAGCACGGCTCTGAAACATTTGTGAAACCAGGAAAGGTTTCATAAACTGCTATTCTTGGAATTGTTTTTGAAATAACTTCTTGCGTTTTCTTCTGGCCACACGCTCCCAGATGTGTCTCTCCATGCAATTTTGAGACTCCCTGGCACTGCAAAATTCAAAAACTGTTTATAGAGTGTCTGTCTTCCTTCAGACAGGCCCAGCTCCCGGGCTGGGGCACAAACCAGAAGGCTTGAAGCGTTTTCCTGCGCTTCCTAACTTTTCTTGCGATAGGGGTCACTCCCAGGGTCTCTGACTTAACCTTGTAAAAGAGACACCCCCCCCCCAAACTTGAATGTCCTAGTAGATTATGGATATTTGTTTACGTGGTAAACACTTTTTAAAATTACGGTTTTCAAAATCATTTTGAAGTGAGTTTTGGGCTCAGCGTGGTGATGCATGCCCAGAATCCCAGCAGCACTCAGGAAGCAGAGGCAGGAGGATTGCTGCAAGTTCAAGGCCAGCCTGGGCTACAAAGTGGGTTCAAGGCTAGCTTGAACTTCATAGTGAAGCCCTGTCTCAAAAAAACAAAAGAAGATGTTCATTTTTCTGTTTTTTCTTGAGCCTTTAATCCCTAGATGAATGATATGAGGCAGGAAACATCTTGGCCTTCACTGCCCTTGAAGATGGTCTTTCCTTGTGATTCTCTGGTTCGGAAATCTGGAGCTCTTTCTTCTTACTGTTCTTTCTGTCAAAGGATAACGTCCTTCACCACCCAGGTCGGAAGTTTGAGTCAGAAACCTGAGTTCCAATGGAGTTTTCCTAGCAGCCCTGCCAGAAGGTTAGTCCAGGCTATAAGTGACTTTTGCAGAGGTGTGGGAGGCTGTGCTGTTAAGTTTCCATTTAGAATTCTTGGATTTTTCCCTCCTAATAACCTGGATGCTCATTTTCAGTGTCCAAGGGAAGTGTTAAGTTTTTTGAAATTTGTCTCTATCCCTGTGGCCAAACTTAAATGGGGGCACAGAGCAAGTTATTCATGAAATACAGATTCTCTCATCCATGGGAAAGAAAGCCAATCATTGCTGCTCTGTGGTGAAGAACAGCTTCTTTCTAAGCCACAGCCCCATTCTGCTAGAACAAGGCCAGAGCTCGCCCATTCATGGCTGATTGCGAGTTCTCTAAGTGTAGTTTGTTCCCCACAAGACCAGTTAGAAATAGCCTTGGCAGGAGTTGTGTGTATCTAAATAGCCATTTCTCAAGGAAGCATAGAATGTGTATCTTAATTGCTGCCAAGAATTGAGCACAGACGTTTGTTATACTCATGCCCTTTGATGTTTTTCTGCGGGAGCAAATGCTGGAGATAGTGACAGCAGTTCAGTTTACCACACCCTTACTATGATTATTTATTAGCTCTTGCTATTAATGATCTCTTCGCTGTTCTTTGTGCTCTTCACCAGGTCTTTAAGTTAGGTAGCATTATCTGATAACATTTTTCTGATAAAAGCTGATTTTCCACAGCCTTGTTCTATCACCATAGGTGGTTGGCTAGTGTGGGAAGAAAGTCTTGTTGCATCCAAAGCATGTGTTCGTTTATCAGTGGTGGTTGTGTTTAAAGATCTCTCTTTGAACTAGCAGGTCAGCTGAGTTCAGAACTCCTAACATACAAAGAGGACAAAATAACAATTGCAGATTAACTTCACATTAGTGATAGGATTGGAATGGTCATTGATTGAAGTAGGGTTGTTCCCAGCAAGTAATATCAGGCACTTTAGTGGGAGAAATTTTAAAGTAAAAGGGAAAATATAATTGGGAGATAGGGAATTCTTCTTCAAACCTGATGGTCAGAGTGCTTTAGAAATTGTATCTTTAGTTTGAATTAGTTTTTAAGAATGTATCTTTTTTTTAAAGTTGTGAAAATATAACTTATTTCACAAATGCGTTTTAATGAACTTTTTACTCACTATGTTTCAAATTTTAACTGATTTATTAATTTGTATTTTACTGGTTGGTTTTAGGTGGGATGAATGTATGTCTCTGGTGTTCTGAAGTTTCACATTTTTTTGTAGGAGGTAGTGTTTCGCTATTTGATAGGAAAGGACTGAGGACTACTCTGTATGCTAAGACGATGATATAATAGATATTTTAGGGAACGAGGAACTGGCTTTAGCATGAGCAAGTGTTAGAACGTCTGGCCTAGTCCCAGGGGAGGGAGCCTCATGGGCCTTGGGAGACCAGAATGACAGTGTTTCGTGGCTGGTCTGCCTAAAGCTCACTGACACCAGAACTTGAATTCTTTCAAGCCATGAGAGAATGAGGCCAGTTAGGAGCCATGATTGCCTTGTGGTACTGTTAAGACCTTCTGGTGAGTGATAGGTCTTACTCTGATGCCTGGTAAGTTGTCTAGAGGGATGGAGCAGTCACAGAAGGGGAACTAGGGCCACAGTGGTAAAAATGAGCATCAGGTTGTATTATTGTATCCTCCTTTATTGTACCCTACTTTAGGTAGACTGTAAGAATTTAGATTTTGGGAAGGAGAGACACTCCGCCCATCCCTGCCATCCCCTGTGGAAAAGAGGACACAGAGCCAAGGCCGCCTTTGTCTCAGTAAATTACTATAGTTTGTTTGCTGTAAGTATGTGGGATTGTTCTATATTTACAGGAGCTCTGGGCAAGGTTTACTCTCAGTGGTTTTCCTGTCTTCTGGAGTAGCACATGTTGGTGCTAACCCTGAGTTAGCACCACCCCCCAAACTCAAAGTCCATACCTGCCTTTTAAGCAATCCTCTGTTTTTGCCATGGAGTTTCTCAAGCTATTTGGCACACCTAAAGTTAGCAGTTGTATATTTAATACACCTTTATTTCTTTTGGTAGTGTCTTAGAAAGCTGAGCACCCAGGTTGTTGATTTTGGTACCCTAAGTGGACCTGCCATTGATGTATACAGTGGGGTTTGAGATGTTTGTGAGGTAGGGCTTCAGAGCTGATTGAAGTAGACATTATAAGGCCCTGAAATGCCCAGCCATACTACCTTTTAAAGTCCTCCAAATCACCACTGTTAGGAGTCTTTTGAATCCCCATGAATAGCAGCACTGGCACAGCATTGGATTAGTAATGCGTGGGTATGCTATCAGCCAGTGACACATTGCTGTCATTTTATCAGACCAACTGGCTCGCGCCTTGCAAGGAATAGATGTAGTTCCAGGGGAGTGGAAGGAACAGGAAGGAGGTCAGGTCTTGCTTACCTTTCAATCTACTACAGCACCTTGCATGAGATGTTCATTGTGGATGCTTAACGAAAGTCCAGGAAAGAAATTTCACTGGGGAAGGGTAAAGACAGGTCTAGAATCTGAGGTTCTTCTGTTCTGAAAACTTGTTTTTGGGAATCTCTGAAGAGGAACTTGAAGAATTAAACTGTGGTCAAAATAGAGCAGAAAGCCGGGGCCTAGAATCGTATTGCTTTTATTCTGTATGGTGACCTTTCTCTTCTGACCTGTTCTCTATTTTGCTAAGAAATTGAGAAAAAAATCATTAATACCACGGAGTGCCTAGGTGTTTACTACGCTTTCACGTGGTCTCTGCTGCACACGCAGTCCACAGTGGTGTAGCTTGGGGCTCTGGGGTTGCTCTTTTCATTCTTGACGTGAATGGCATCAGCAGCCTCATATCAGAGTGCAACTAACTGGGGTGGATTCAGCTCTAGGACCCTGAGGGTTCATTTCCTCTTGATGGTTGACAGTGGAACATCACAGAATCTGGAGCTGGGTTAGCCCAGACTGTGTACCTCATGGAAAGAGATGACAGTTACTGTGGCAGTGAGTTGGCAGGGTGTGAGCTAACCGTGTGTGCATGCGTGGGAGGGGTCTGGAGCAGGGGAAGTGAGCATATGGTATGCTGACGTGCCTGTGTGCATGTTTATATATAGAAATATTGTAACTCCAGTCTTTTTCCTCTTCGGCCTTCATTGTGAAAGTGTGAGTTCATTAGTACAGTAGTAAGAGGAACTTTAACCACTTTGCTGGTTTACTTGCCACTGAATTTATCAGCCAAGTAAATGCACTTGTCTTGAATTTGGAGAAAGTACTCAGGTGACAGCATGTGGAGTCTTTGGCTCCTTTTCTGGTGTTTCTCAAGCCACCTGAATTGTTGAGCTTTGTCTAAAACCTCATTGGATATCTTTTCTACCACCCTCTTTTACAATGGTCTTTTTTATGTTGAAATAATTTCTTCCCCAAACACTCTTTGGTCTACCTGCCTGGAAGGTGAACTCATTGTGGTGGCCGCTCCTACAAGCATGATCATGTGTGGATATAAAATTGTTGGCATTAGGGCAGAACAGAGCTGAGGTCTGAAGACAGGTGAAGCCCCAGCAGTGCACACGGGCTGGGTGGAGTGAGGTGTGGTGCCTGCTGTTCTGGGAGATAAAGACCAGAGGGATGGTCCTCAAGTTCTGAGCCAGTGAGTTTTGGAGCTGGAACTCTGAATCAGGAATGGGGTGAAGTTCTTGAATTTTTTCAGAACCAAGGAAGGATAATGTGCCAAGGGCCTCATATCTCCTGTGGGTTGTCAGCTATCCTGGGACCCTCTACAGTTTCGTCGCCCCTAAGTTTTACTTTTCATCCCTCCATGTTTCCCATGCGTATTATTGGTGAGTCCCCTGGTCATTGCAGGGACAAATACTAATGCTCCTCCATAGGTCTGCAATGGGCATGGCCACTTTCCTGTGCACAGGGAACTGTCCTCTAGAGCTCAGCCAAAAAATGAAGTAGGGCTTGCAGGACTTTCTGAGTCAAGTTTGGGAGAGCCCCAGTGTCTTGAGAATTAGTAACAGCAGGGCCACAAAAAGTGTTCCATGGTCATGTAAACTTGGGAATAGGGCCAAATTGGTTTATCGCAAGACTTCTCAGGAATGTTAAAAATGGAAATGATCAAGAGTACTCAATTGTTTCTGTAACTTAGTTGATCATGCAGGTCTTCTTTTTAGAGGACCATCATTCTGAGGAGTCTATTTTTGGGGGGTGGAAATATAGATATAAGGCTCTGTATTTTGCATGGTCCTTTTAGATGACCTGAACTGGACCTTTTGAAGGAAGAATAGATTTTGAGGGTAAGTCACAAAGGTCTTCTGGGCATTTTTTGGAAAATAGACTACACAGACAGGTGGAAAGAAAGAAAACAAGACAGTGGCTGGGTCACCTGGTCAGAAGGAGGAAGGAGAAAAAACCAGCTAAGGTTCCTGAGAAGGTAGAGTAGCCTTTTAGGGATGAAGCTGAATTCTTTCCAGACCAGAACCCTCTTTCTGAAACTTTAATGCTTTTTATACCTAACATGTCTTATGTAACTTAGTCTAGCTCATTTTGACTTCTGAGAACCAAAGCAAGATCTTTTTGTCTCCCCTGGGAGAATTAACTTAAAGCAAAGGAACCCTAAGGGAAATAAGTAGCCCAACCAGGCCCTCAGTATTCAGCCACGCTCCTCACCTGGAGAGCCTGTCCAGAGCTTGTCTCTGCACAGCCTGGGCTGGTTTTACATTAAGCTGGAGGCTGTGCCGCTGTGCTCACAGTGGCCACATCCTGCTTCCGCGGCCTGCTCTGCCTCTGGGCCCTCTGTCACCACCCCACAGTAGGGCTGGCAGTGGGCCCATGGGGCTGGTTTCCTTCTCCACAGAACCCAGAGAAATAGACTCTTAGCGCTCCAAGGCTGGGAGGGACTTTCTGTTTCTATTGAGGGGTAAACTGAGGCCCAGATACATGTCTTTGCTCAAGGGCACTTGGTTCTGGGCCTCCTGTGGCCCTGCCCTGCTTCTGTAGGCACCCTACCTTCCTGTCACTCTGGAGGTGTGAGAATAGGAGCAGTGAAATCCCTTGCATGTCTGTAGACGGACCAGCGGACAAAGTCATTTTTTACTCTAGCTTGTCCCTAGACTATAAGATCTTGGGAAAACTCCACAATAAAAATTCCCTCACGAGCAGGGAGTCATATTGATGGTGATTTGTGTGTGTGTTTGTGTGTGTTGTTGAATCCAGCGCTTTCACTAGCTATATCTCCAGCCCTTTTAAATTTTTTTTAGTTCATGACAGGGTCTCACCAAGTCACAGATTGCCTAGGCTGAGTTTGAACTTACAGTTTTTTCTTTTCTTTCTTTTTTTTTCTTTTCAGTTTCTTTCTTTTCCTTTCCTCTTCTTAGATCTTTCTTTTCTTTTCTTTTCTTTTCTTTTCTTTTCTTTTCTTTTCTTTTCTTTTCTTTTCTTTCTTTCTTTCTTTCTTTCTTTCTTTCTTTCTTTCTTTCTTTCTTTCAGACAGGTTCTCACTGTGTAGCCCAGGCTGGCCTCAAACTTGCAAGGACCCTTCTCTCAGACTCCTGAGTGTTGGGATTACAGAGCTGTGCCACCGCACTCCGCCTGAATTTACAGTCCTTCTGCCTCAGCCTCCCAGAGTGCCACCATGCCTGGCTGGGGAAGATTATTAACAAGTTACAGGGCCCAACTTTGTGCTTGTATTTTAGGAGATTCAGAGGGCAGAGGGCTATTTTTTCATGACTCAGTCATTGGGTTTGACATTTGGTCAGTAGCTTCTGTGTGCCAGTAGAGGTCTGGTCCTAATGATTCCATCAAAGTTTTTTAAGGAAGCAAGGGGTTTTGCTGTGCTTGACTGGAGACATGCTCACAGGTGCACGTGCACTCTGCCCTTCCTTGAATCATTTTGGGGCATAAATACAGTTCCTGGAAACCTACCTGTTTATCATAGATTTGTCACTTTTGTTCCTTTTGCAGATAAGTTGCTGTCAGTAGATAATAGACTGATGAATCTACAGTTTAGTGACTACCATTTCTAATGAGTATGACTTCTTTTCTGGAAGGTGCAGATTCACTTTACAGAAGCAGCTTCAGCTTCAGTGATGAAAAGCTAAATTCTCCAACAGATTCTGCCCCGGCTCTGCTCTCTCCCTCCCTCACGCCTCGGAAAGGTAAGGCTCATGAGTTGGAATGTGAGTTTTTCTGCTTTTATATTTCCCTCTCCTTCTCAGCCCTTTCTTTCTTTCCTTTATCTGCAACCAGTAAGGGAGAATGTAAAGTGGAATTTATTATTTCTCAGGGTCTTGATTGTGTTAGAACAAGATCAGATGATTGGGGCACACAGAAAAAGAGAACTTGTACATTCTAGACTGTTCTTTCATGTGGTCAAATAAAGCTGTACCGAATGATAGTTTTTGACTGGGTTCCTCCCAGACTAGTTGGTTCTAAAATTTAAAACTCAGCAGTCTGGCTTTGTAAAAAGGAGGATTGGTTTTATTACATTAACTATTTAACCAATACTTTCAGATGACCAATTAGGAGACAAACAGTGCTGTAACGCAATTCAAATTGGCACCTCCAGCCTAGTGCTACTGTGATTAAGAGAACTGAAAAGTTTTTAAAAATGCATGAGGCATTTTTAAATTTTGGAACTGGCAAAGCGCCGTCAGCTAGAGAGCTCAATGTTCTCCTAAGGACATAGGAAGAGTCCATCACTATTTTCAATCTAGCATTGAGATGGAACTTCTCTCCTTTTTGGAAGAGGTATTTTAAAATCCCCTCCTTAACTCAGCGAAGTTAGCCACCCCTGGGGATTCCACCATTGTCCAGGCTGCGGTCTGTAATGGATCTGTGGAATTCAAAGTCAGAGGCAGGCTGGAAAGTGGCTTAAACTGTGCCCAGATTTGCTACCTGATCCTCTAGCAATTAAAGAGGGAAAAATAGCCCTCCAGTGGCAAATTGACTTGAAAAACTAAGAACAATGAACTATTTGTAGCCAGCACAGAGTGCGTAATAAAAAATATCCAGCAATGCATTTCAGGGAAGGCACGATCGATAAACACTACAGAACCAAGTGAAATATGTGGGGTAAGTCTATACTTCAGGCTATAGAGAGAACAGTTACCTAGACACGGACTTGAATCCTTGTGCTGGCATTTAGATAGGATGATGGAATAAGGAACAGTGATAATTCTTTATCCATTTCATGCTGGAAAGGTTCTGAGAGCTGCAGTATTGCCCCGGGGCAGTGACCCAAGCAAAACTGCATCCAAAGGCAAGGGCAGCAGCAATTACACTTAGGGCTGGTGCAGGGCACACTTCAATAAGTTTTTGAAGATAAATGTAAAGTAAAAATAATTCATTCCATAATCCTGGAAATTCTGTTGTCTTTGAAAACTTGACATGGGATCATCTTTAATATGAAAACCAAAGAGAATGTACAGGTACAAGTTCCCTATGATGAATGATATAATTATGTATATCTAAAATGTACTGATAAAATAAAAAATATTTTAAAATACAGCAACCAAACTCTCCTGTTTTACAGCCAAATTAGGAGACACAAAAGAGCTAGAAGACTTCATTGCTGATCTTGACAGAACGTTAGCAAGTGAGTACAACCTGGTATTGAGAGAAAATCAAAGAAAAATGGACTGACACTTCTGACAAAGTGCTGTAATGTTTACAAGCTTGGCTGGGGGCAGGAAGTTACAGCATAAGACTTCTTTAGGTTTAGAAATAGGACCCTAGTGACTCAGAAAGAAAGATTTTCAAGGGATAAGCTTGCATTAAAGCAGCCTGTGTCCGGTGAGACCAGGTCACCAGCAAACAATGGTTTCTTGTTTGGGAAATGGAAACTGAGCAAGACTGGAGCATTACCATCCCGATGGCTTGCCAGGTTTCTCAGAGAAGTGAGCTAATTGGTCACACAAGCATTCCCCTAGCAAGCTGAAAGCTTCCATCCCGGGCTCGGGGGTCATTTTCCTATGTTTCCCCAGGTCTTTCCAGGGTCCACTGTGAGGTCTGACTTCTAAGAGTTGGGTGCAAGAAAGAGAACTGACTTGGAGAGACAGAGTCAATTACCAAATGACTTGAATTAAATATGCAACATTTGTGATTTAGGAATTACATTAATGGTAACCCATTTTTTTATGATCAAAAATATTGGAAAATGCAGACATTGGAACATAACTGCAATAATGAGGACTAGCAGGAGGGACTGTCACATTCTTTCTACCCACAAGCACATATTACTTTGAAAGGACAAGGTTGCAATAGCCAGGAGGACTGATCAATCAATGTAAGCTTCCGGAATGAGTTTCACAAATGGTTTTGTGGCAGCTGGGGTTTTGTTCAGTCATACAGTGGGCCTCAGAGAACCTTGTCAGTCTCTTAATATTGTCTAGTGAAAAGGTTAATTTTATTTAATTTAACCCTTTAAGAAGCAGTCTATGCTATACTCATAACAGGTAGCTTAGATCAGAAAGTGGCTACTTAAAAATAACTGTTCTTACCGTGCTTTCAGACAAAACTAAGCATCAAGTAGAAAGCCTTTGCATGATCTCTATTTGAAGATTTTATGGCCCCTTTTCTTATATGCTGCACCATCCTACATCAGAGAACCTAGACCTGTTGTGACAGAGATTATTATAATTGCAGCACAATTTGTATCAGACCCAGCTAACAAGCCTGCCTTCTTCATGGAAATCACAGCTGGCTGCCCAGTCATTCCAGTTACCCAGCTAGCCAGACACATTATGAGGAAGCCTGCTATTAAGTTTGGTGCTTTGATGCCAGTCTGAGACTGATGTGGTGAAGCCTAGGAATTGTGAACTTCTGTGAGTGACTAACCTTGCGGGTCTCCTATTTACAGGTATGTGAAGTAAGGAGTTCTGGGTCCTCTTATCATGTAAAAGAAGCTTCAGAAAGCTTCAAGAACCTGCAAAAATCAGCTACTAGAAAATCAGCTGCTGCCAGAGAAAGGAGAATTAAATATTCAACACCAGGCCATGCTTAAGCCGACCCCGAGATTAGCTCTTGGGTCTACCTCTGGGCAATTCAAACATGAAACTGACTTTGTTTACCTACCTGCAATGTATTAGAACAGATGATCTATGCTAACGTTGTATTTTTCTCTTAAAACATAGCTTTTCTGTAATTTAAAGTGCTTTTATGAAAATATTTGTAATTAATTATATATAGTTGGAAATAGTAATATGCTTTCCCTATTATAATATATTTTTGTATACAAATAAAATTTGAACTGGATCCTGTGTTTTGTAAGCGTCCTTTTTGCTCATTTCTCTCACTGTAATTCTATTCAGTAATATCCTAGTGGGAGGGAACAAGCATCAGGACTCCTTACGAGAACCCTTGGGTGCCGTGGGTTACAGCAGGCAGGGAGATGAGGAACTTCAGAATGCCTTCCTTGGAGATCATTCAGTGCTATCGAGGGCCATACTGACAGAGGGCCGACGGGAAATTTTAACGCAAGGATTTTGCTTTCAATGGATGTTAGTTTTTTCGTTTGTCCCGCCCACTTTGTCCTATCATGTCACCTTTGCAGGCATATGGACTCTTCCTGTGAGTTAAAGAAAATACCACCTGAACTCAAACTTCAGGATTTAAATAGAAGGGGAAGTTGTGGCAGCTGGAGGACTTAAAAATGAAGTGCTTTCTAAGTGGGCTAAGGAAGACTTGGTGGTGCTGCCTCAAGGCTAGCAATGTCAGGGAATCTCAGTGAGCCTGTGGTCAGATGCGAGGTTTAGATGGGAAATCTTGGTGCACAGAAGTACACGAACCAAACCCACACCCGCCTGCCTTTACTGACCTACATTCCCAGCCCATTTCTTCTCTCTCTCTCTCTCTCTCTCTCTCTCTCTCTCTCTCTCTCTCTCTCTCTCGTCACTAAGTCTCTTGAGTTTTCTATGGTGGTCTTCACTTTCGGTTCACCTGCTTCAGGCCCCAGAGTGCTGGCGTTACAGGTGTGTGTCAGCTCCCTGCTGAGGAGAAGCATAAATGTGGGAAGTTCATGATTTTGTTTATGCTTTTCTATCTTTAGAATCTCCTTAAAATACACAGGCATTACTTTCATAGACAGAATGAAAGCTGGGCACAGTGGTGCGTGCCTGTCATCCTAGCACTCTTGAGGGCTGAGGCAGGAGGAATGTGAATTCCAGCTAGTCTGGCTGCGTGGTAAGACCTTGTCTCAAAACTGAACCAACTGAACCAGTCAAATCTAATCAGCATGAAGTTAGTTCGGTCCAATCCTTACATTCCTGAATAACGTACATCCCAACTGTAACTAGAGGTGTGTGCTGTACTGACCCTTCCGTGTTTTTATGCACAACAGACTGGATGTCCAGTTATGATCCCATACAGTTCTCATGGAGCTGGAAATTCCCATCACCTCATGACGTCGCAGCTATCAATATGTAGTGGAGCTATACGACATTACTCATGTTTGTGGTGATGCTGACGTAAACAAACTGCAGCAAGGCTAATCCTACGAAAGCAGAGCTTGTTGTGTTATGTACAGTACGCACAAGTTGATGACAATGACTGTGTTCCTGGTTTATGTATTACCATTCTGTCACTGTTTTACAGTACGCTCCTACCTATAAAATGGTTTGTTATGAAACTGTGGGGCTGCGTTACACTGTGGCAGCCTCACACAGCCTGTGTTTACCTCTCCTGACTGTATCAAGGGACCGCCCCGAGTGACTGACCCGTCCCATCTAGGTCTCTGTAAGTCCAGGCTGTGATGTTCACACAATGACGAAATTGCTTACTGCTGCATTTCTTAGAATGTTTGTTCCTTGTTAAGTGACATAGGATTGTACTTATGTCTTCAAAAGCTAGCTACTGTATTTGATTTATTTTTTAAGACATTGGGAAAAAATTGTAGTTTTTGTCTGTTTTTGCATTTTTTCTTTTTCCCAGTGATAGAAAGCTTTTGAGTTGAATGCAAATACTTTCTTTGTTTCATTTTTTAAAAATTGTGTATCAGGGTTTAATGGAAGAACTATATCTATCTATCTACACACGCACATATATATGTGTATATGTATATACATGTAGATATATATGTATATCTATGTGTCATCTCTATCATCTATCTATCATTTATCTATATCTAGCATCTATGACGTGTAAAGGGTTTACAGGCCCGGCTCAGCGTGGCTGCCTGTGAGTCAGGGATGGAGGCAGAAGCTCTCCTGTGCGGGAGAGCTGGAGGATTCAGCGGAAGCCACGGGAGCTCACTGCAGAGGGCTGAGTCCACACTGGGAAGCGGAACCGCACCGGAAACCCGGAGGTGGTTGTCCCAGGACAATGGCAGCTACAAGCCTTTTGGTTGGTGCCACCCGCCTCCCGGTGGGTCATCTCTTGTCAGAAAGTCGATCACCAGATACACCCAGAACTGTGCTAGATTTACCCGCCAGGCATTTCCTGCTCAAGTTGACAGTACAATTAGCTATCATAGATTGTGGTGTAATTCACACTCATTCGGTAGCTTTTAATATATTGGCAGATACTGTCACTGTCTATCTGTCTCTATGGGTTTGTCTATTCTGGATACTTCATATAAATGAAATCATGAGCTACATGGCCTCTCGTCTCTGGCTTTCATTTAGCATATTATTTTCAAGATTTAATCATGATTCATGGATGAATCAGTGGTTCATTCTTTTTTTATAGGTGAATAATATTTCATCATGTGGATATGCTACATTTTGTTTATAAGTCCATTGGTTGTTAACAGACATTTTGGTTGTTTCCACTTTTTGGTCAGTGAGTAAGCTGTTATAAATATTTATGTATATGTTTTCATTTCTCTTAACTATACAACTAGGAATGGAATTGTTTCTTTGTTGATTGTATATTTAACTTTTTGATCAACTACCAAAAAGCCATCTTTCTTTTTTTAAAATACATTTTGAGGCAGGATCTCATATGTAGTCCAAGCTGACCTCAGACTCTCGGTGATCCTCCTGCCTCAGCCTCCCTAGTGCTGGAATTATAGGCATGTGCCACTGTGCCCAGCTAAAATGTGTTTTACAAAGCAGCTGCACCATTTTATATCACCACCAGCAATGCATGGGGTTCTGATTTCTCTGCATTGTCAAGAATGTATGAGATTCTGACTTCAGATTTTCATCAACATGTATACTCATTTATCTTTTTGAATACAGCCATACTAGTTCATTTGAAGTGGATCTCACTGTAGTTTTGCTCTGGATTTCCATTTGACTAATAATGTCTTTTCATGTACCTATTAGCCATTTATATAGCTCTTTGTGGAAATGTCTATTTAAAACTTTTTTCCGTTTAAAAAATTTGGATTCTCAGGCATGGTGGCACATACTTGTAATCTCAGCACTCAGGAGGCTAAGGCAGGAAGATCATGTGTTCAAGGCCAGCCTGGGCTACATAGTGAGACTCTTTCTAAATACACAGACATGCATATACATTCTCTCTCTCTCTCTCTCTCTCTCTCTCTCTCACACACACACACACACACACAGTTATGTTTTCAATATTGAATTGTACAAATTTTAAATGTATTCTGAATACAAATTCCTATCAGATTATACGATTTCCAAATATTCTCTCCTATTTGGTGGGTTGTCTTTTTCATTTTTTTGTCATTCAAAGCACAAAATTTTAAATTTTTGAATGAGTCCAGTTCATCTATTCTTACATTGATTATGGTTTTGGTGACATATATAAGAAGTCATTTTAGATTAGTCTATCTAAAATCACAAAGTTATCCTTTTAAAGAGTTTTATAGTTTTAATTTTCCTATTTAAGTCTGTGGTATCTTTTGAGTTAAGTTTTGTATGTAATGGAGTAGGAGTCTAGCTTCATTATTTTGTGTGAGAATATTCAGTTGTCATAGCACTATTTGTTGAAAAAATATTTCCTCCCATTGAATTGTGTTTTTATGCCTTTGTGGAAAATCAACTGACAATAACTATAACGGTTTTTTAAAATGGATTTTCAATTCTGTTCCATTGATCTATATGCCTATCCCTGTTCCAACACCACACAGTCTTAATTACTAGTTTTATACTAATTTTGATATTATCATATATGAACCTTTCAATTTTATGCTTTTTTTGCAAGATATTTTAGCTGATCTAGGTCCTTATGTTTCTATCATATTTTAGTATCAGCTTGTTGGTTTCTACAAAAAGTCAGATGGAATTTTGGTACATTGTATCAATTGAAGAACCTGGTTTTTGGGTTTTTTTTTTTGTTTTTTGTACCAGGGATTGAACTCATGACCTCACACTTGCCAGGCAAATGCTTATACTGCTGAGCTAAACCTTTTGGGAAGTATTGGCATCTTAACAATATGAGTCCTCTTTACAAATGATGACCATGAAATATCTTTCACTTTATTTGGATATTCTTTTAACTTCTTCAACTATGTTTCGTAGTTTTCAGGACAAAACATGATTGTCTTTTCCTAAATTTATTTGTAAATATTTTATTCTTTTTGATACTATTGTAAATGGATTTTTTCTTAATTTCATTTTTAGATTTTTTATTGCTAGTGTAGAGGCAAAAAATACTACTAAAATTTGTGTATCAATCTTGTATCCTGTAACTTTGCTATACTTGTGTATCAGATCTAATAATGTGTGTATTCTATATATAGGGTCATATTGTTTGCAAATATAATTTTACTTTTTCCAACATACAACCCGATTGCCTCTTACTGCTGTTTTTTTCTTTCATTGTTTAGGTTACAGCTTCACTAAAAACATTGAAATGGAGAAGGAATGGTAAAAAGGAACAATTCTCATTTTGTTTCTGACCTTAGAGGACAAACTTTTACCATTAAATATAATGTCTTTTACTTTAGTTGTAAATTTTTCTTCTTTTTTAATCAAATAAGTACTCTGATTTCTTTTCTAAGCTTGATTTTTCCATTACATTATCTGGTTCATGCTTGGGAGCCTTTTTTTAAAACAAAATTTAAATCAGGACACCAGTGGCTCTTCATTTTCTCTCTAACTTTTGTTATTGCTCTTTTGGAATTGAGAGCTGCATTTGACAGCTCTTTCTTTCTGAGCCCTTGGGACCTGGACTCTCAAAATTAAAAACATAGGGTAGGCAGCTTTGTGGTCTTCTGTGGGGCTAAGGTCAGTAGCTTGGGGGAATAAATGGGTTCTTTTATATAAGTGTGTGGGAGGGACAACTTATGCTCTATAAATCCCTGGATAATGATTTAGGGACAAGCGGGCTGTCGATTGAGTCATAGTTTGGGATTCTGGGAATGTAGAAAAAAGCGTTTTTAGAGTTTTCCAGATGAGTTTCAAGGAACACAGTCTTAAACTGTTTTGAAAAATAGGTATTAGGGTCATATACAGCCAGGCAAGCTGGTACATTCTTGCAGCAGTTATGCTAAAGGCTAAGACTGGAAAACTCCAAGTTCAAGGGTAGCTTGGACAAATTAACGACACCCTGACTCAAATTTTTAAAAAGAAGTTTTTTTCTTTTGTTTTGTTTTTAAAGCACACATACAGCACTTGCTTAGCATGAGGAAAGCCCTAGCTTCAATACTCAGCACTGTGAAAAGCAGAAGTCATATATATGTGAAAAATTTTGCATACTAGATAATCCATTTAGAGAATAATGATGTGTATAAATGCATAAATTACTCAGAGGTCGATCTAAGTTGCTCAACAAGACCGAAGTTTCTTTCTCGCTGGCATTCCAGAGATACACAGTTCCGTGTTGGGAAGGTGACTCTCTGCTACAAAGAGGCCGTTCCTGCTCTTGTCATCACACTTACGTCCCATCCAGCAGAAAGGAGAAAAAGCAAGTCAAGGCAAAGGCTTACTTTAATGACATGAGTAGACGAGACCTTACACTTCTCTTATACCTACTTTTAAGTCTTTGTCAAATGTCTGTTCCCAGCTACAAGGAAAGGTAGGAAAAAGTCTCAGCTGAACAGATAAGTTGCTCAGCTAAGATTTTTGTTATTAGAGAAAGATGAACAGAATGGAGATTGGAGGACATCTACTCATCTTTGCATCCTGAAGTCTTTGAGAAATACTAAAGCTAAGTGATCTAGTTTTTTGTTTTGGTAGAAAAATTATTAATAATCCATATTAGTATTTCTTGGAATACACTTGGGAATACATGCTATCCATAGGTACTTCAACCCAGTGGGGTCTCTTGCACCCTGTCTCCTCCAGGACCGGAGCACTGAGAGGATGGCTCTTGTTAACTGTTGTATTGTTACCTGGAGACTGTCAACTAGTAGACTTTTCTGGAACAGAAACAAGACTGGATATTGTGAAAGCAAAACTCATGTATTTTGCATGGGAATTCTCTGTTAGCTTCTGGGAAAGCAAAACGAAGCAAAAAGTACTGCATATAGCTGCAAGTAAGACAACCAGAGCCAGTCCAAATGCTCATTCCCCAGCCAGCTGCTGGGATGGAACAGAGCAACCAACAGCCACCTCTTCCTGGGAGAACTATGACCCAGGCATCTATATCACATCTGTCCCTATGTGTGAGAGGACATTTGAGCTGAGGATCAGCAGGTGGTGATGCCTGGCGCATGGGTGATCAGTTCAGCTAGGGGACACTGAGGTGGCGTCCCACAGACATACCTCTCCGGCTGTGGGATGAGGAAAAGGGAAGAAAGTATGGGTTTCCAAGCTAGACCAAGTTCAAATCCCAGCTCCGCCAGGTAGTAGCTGAGTGAGTACTTTGGCAGCTTTTTACCAGCCGATTGGCCTCTTCATCTGGAAAGTGTTGCTGGGAGTCCTGTCTACCACAGTTATTTAGAATCTGAAAAATGTCTGTCACTTAGCCTCTTCCTCTTTGCACTACTGTGGTTGTAGAAGGCATTTCCAACCGTATAAGTCTCTATCTGATAGAAGACGACAGCAGATCTGGCCTGATGACACTGGAGGGAGTGAGATAAAGACTGTTAGACAGAGGGCCACAAGACAGGGTTCAAAGCCCTGCCCACCTCTGGCTACATCCCTTCTGCTCGCTGAGCCCCAGAGCTTGCATCTGTGAGGAAGATACAGTTGTTGTGCTCTGGCCACTGCCCCAAACTTGCAGCTCTTGTCTGAAAAGCAGATGGAATTTTTCTTGTTTTCCCGGCATATATTTCTCTCACACCCATATCCAAGATGTTTTCCTGTGTCAATGTATTTGGCTAGGAAGGTTTGTGGTGAGAAACACCAAACAGGAAATGGCTGTCATAGCTGCTGTCTGCGAGTTTTGTTTTTGTAAGGGTTTCTTCTGCACAGCTTACCTTCTTTGTGTGGCTCAGTATTAACTGTGGGGTAAGTGGAAGGGGAAAAGGAAAGGGAAGCACATTTTTAGAAGGGAACATTTTCGGTCAAGTTCAACATTCACTGAAAGTTAAAAATGACTCTATAATAGCAGTATTAAATGACTCTTTCCCATCGGTGGTCATTTGCACATGCACTTCCCTCTGCCTAGAAATGTTCTCTCTACTCTGTTTTTTCTTTGGGAACAGCTCAAACATCACATCTTCAGAAAGAGTTCCCAGATTCTAGTCTAGGGTGGTTCATTGGTGCTACGGTCTCATAGAACTGTCCTTAAGTGCACTCTGGATCATAAGCTCATAGGTCAGGGACCTTCTCGTATTTGGTTTGCCACCTTGTCCTCAGTGACTGCCACGATGCCAGGCACATGCCAATACCCCATCTGTGTCCACTGAGTGAAGTGAGTGAGACATCTCGCAGCCTGGCAGGTAGGTCTGTGGGTGCCTGTTGGACTTGTGCCCCTAGGGGCTCACCCTTCTCATGCAGGTCCTTACTGCTTCCCCTTCTGTAGGGCCTTGTTCCTGTCCTATCATGGAGTAAGGGAAATGGACCTGGGGCCTACACTGGCACTGGGTCATAACACAGCCACTCATAATCTACTGAGGAAGAAGGGGCCGCTGATGACGGAGAGACTGCAGAGGCCAAAAGGAAAAGGAATGAATCTCTAATAGTAGAAGTCTGGGCACTCTGACTGACGGGGAAAGAGGCTCACCTTGGTCCTGACACAATTCTGATACATTTTGTTGGCACTCAAACACTCTAAATTCAGAAAATCTTCTGAGCCCCATTGAAGACAGAACACTGTGTTAGTGTACTGTATGAGTATGTTTGTATGTGTTTGTGTGTCTGCACATTCACAAGTGTGTGCAGTAAGCACAGGTGCACATGTGAGTGTAGTATGAAGTAGAAGGGTGCTCCTGTTTTGTGAGCCCTGTAGACAGGGGCCCAAGGATATGGCCAGCGTGGGCTGCTAGTCTGATGATAGTGCATCGTTCACCTCCAGGGGCTGGAATTGCCTGCCCTCCTGCTGCCTTGCCTTTGCTTGTCAACATTGTAGAACAGGATTATGTTCCTAAGTGAAGTTTCACAGTTACATGGGAAGGGCTCCTCACCATGTGCTCCTGGGAGGTGTGTGACCTGCTGTCTTAAGCCTGGAACCAGAAGAGTCAGGGCTTGGCTGAACGAAAGGAAGCCCCCACCCAGGCAAGAACAGGTCTGGGAGGATCATTCTGAAAGGTGGGTCGGCAGTACCTTTTCCAAACAAAATAATTGCTAACATCTGATCTTTGTCCCAGCTCTGCCTGACTGGTGACATTTCCTTAGAGCTGACACATTAAAAAAAAAAACAAAAAAAAACAAACCTCATCTAGTCAAGTTGCCTCATTTTAGCAAAAGAAGACTGAGACTGTAGCCAAAGGATTAGGTGACCAAGCCCTGCGTCCTTCAGACAAAAAAGGGTTCAGGAAGGTGAAATCAGAGATGTGAATGTGCCACAGGGGAAAAGGGCTCCACAGTCTCAAAATATAATTAGCCACCATAATCTTGGGTGATCTAGGACCAGGAGAGTGATTATATCCAGAAGGACATTCACTCACCAGCTGCTTAAGCTCAGATAAGAGAGGCTGCATCAGGCAGGAGGTAAAGGAGCAGTAAGCAAGCAGAGAAAAACATTTAGGGAGGCAGGTCACCTCGATCCAAGGAAGCCCACTGTGCTAAGATTAGAGCCGCCCTCGGGAGGTTATAAAACAGGTCTGGGCTGCAGTCCTGTGAGTCTCAAGCTTGAGAGAAAATGAAATCTGGATCCTTTTAAATTTTTAAATCTTGGTCTAAAAAGTAAAGAGATTGCTTTTCCTTGGCAGCTGCTCAGAAGAGTTTTTCCAGCCCAGCCAGACCA
The DNA here is from genome assembly GCA_004027295.1 of Dolichotis patagonum. Lineage (NCBI taxonomy): Eukaryota > Metazoa > Chordata > Mammalia > Rodentia > Caviidae > Dolichotis > Dolichotis patagonum. The sequence continues at coordinate 85,174 of PVJX010003138.1, forward strand.
TGCACACTTGCATGTAATTTGTGATCCTCAGATACTGAAGCAGTCAGCTTTGCTGCATGTGAAGTCTGCCTTTTCAGTCACCCTCATCTCGAGGTCCAGAATTCATCTCCCACTGTATTAAATACTGTTTTGGTTTTGTTTTTGTTTTTGAGGCAAAACTGCTTTTCCTCCTGGGGAGAGAAAAGAGGCAGATGCATTTGTTAACAGTCTGAAAGATCAGATTCCTGTTTCCTCCTGATAGAGACTGGGCTAGACAATCAGTACTTTATTTCTTTTAAGATTATAGACACGTGGCCTGTCACATTGGTTGGAGTGTATATACTTGTTTTTGGAGTCTCCTTTTGGCTGGACAATCCAGAAGAGACAAGGGGGAACTTGGAGACAAAGGGGTGGGGAAATAAAATCCCCGTTTCAAAGGACTAGTTTATACGGTCTGCAAAACAAAATACTGAATGGCAATTTAAGCTACTCAGTCACCTGCTCTCCACACTGCCAGGGATGGAAAAGCCATCCCAGGGTTAGGAGACAGCACAAGACATCTAAATTGCCCACACATACCTGCTAAAGAGTGAAAGGGACACTGAAATTTGCTTTCCCCTGCAGCTCTTTTATTTTAGATTATTATTTGCCCAAATGCATGTAAAAAGACTTTAAGGGCAGGTGGTGGGTTTGTGATACCATAAAGTGTTTTTTGTCTCCTCTGTAGGCTTTTTGTTCCCCACTGTGGGCCTTTTGAACTGTGGAACTTCGGTGACTTGAATGCCATTTCCACAGTGGAACTGCATACAAATGTGGTAGAACCCATCTAAAGTCACCATGTCAGCCACAGCGCTGCTAAGCAGTAGGATGAGGTGACTGTCATGCAGAGTGCATCCTTTCCAGGGTAGCACAAGAGCCTCAGAAGTCACACTAGGGTTTCCGAAGGGTGGCGACTTCCTGTTCTGTGATTTAAACAGACAAGTGGGCATTCAGGGAGTGTGAAGTCATCTTCAGAGGGGGTGTCTATGCAAATGTGACCCCAAGAAAATCCATGAGAGAGCTTCAAAAGAGAAGATGAATGTCTGTTGGTGGTGGAAATATAGTTCCTGTTAAGAACAGACTAGGTGTGTGGTGTCTTACGTGTGAGTTCTCTCTGAGCAGTCCCAGCAGACATCACCATCTTTAAGAGTGAGGGCTTTGGTCACAGCAGTATGAACAGCAGAGCTGGCCCAGTCCTGCGGGTTTACACCCACACTCTCTGTCATACCAGGTGATCCACTAAGTTTGAGTCAGTCAACCTTCTGCCAAAATTCAGAGGTTGGTCTCCTTGGGACTTTGTTTATCAAACTCACAACCTTGCACTTGCCAGGCAGGTGCTTATGCCACTGAACTTAACCCCTGGCCCCTCCTTGGGACTTTGATTGTACAGAAATCTCACAGAATTTTTGCTCCTTGTCAATGAAAACCAGAATTTTCATTCAGCTTTTAGCTGATTCCTGAGGGTCTCGAAGCAGCCAGGGCTGGCACTTCCATGGCTACCTTAGGACTTTCTAGGGAAAAGTTGATGAGAAAAGCTCCAGGGTTCCCTTATCATCCCAGGCGGACCAAGGGACTTATGGAAAAGACAAAACCAGAAATTTCCTGGATAAATGCATAGATCCAGCCTCTTTAAAAACCAAGAGAGCCAAGTACGCTGGGGGTGAGAGGGACACCGCTGAAGCTACGGCTCTCTCTTGCCTTCTCATTGTCCTTTGTGTCTCCAGCACAGCTCCTGTTTCTATTTTGCTTCTCTCATGGGCAGGTTTGCACATCCATGCTGCCTCCTCCACTGGACATGAGCTGTTGGAAGGTGTGGCTGGCTCCCTACAGAATGAGTAAAACTCAGTCCCTGTGAGACCAAGACCTGGCCGAACTGAACTGGAAGGGGATCCTACAGCAGCTACAGTGTATTTTGGGGCTGCTTTAGCACAAATCATGACCTTAAGATCCTGCAATTAGAAAAAAATTAATAGCTCCCCATTTTAAAACAGGCCGGGGATAATAACAATAAAGCTGGAACAGGAGCAAGGAGCACAGTCCTGGCTCTGCTACTGTACTTTCTGCTTGGGTGATTTGGGACAAGCTATTTAATCCATTTGAGCTTGAGTTTTTGGCATAAACAATGTGTCCTAATTAATCAAAACTTATTAAGAGAAATAAATGAGACCATACAGATGAAAACTCTTGTTCAGAGGAAATACAAGGTGGAGAAATTTTTTCTATTAAAAAATCATAATGAATCAATCCAGTTATTATAGCAGTCTTAAGGTTTCGTTAAACTTTTTGAACATAGCATTCTAAGGAGCTCTTTTGAGGGCCCTCCACAGCCACTGTTCCCTGGTGGTAATTCCAGATTGGACTTTTCTATGCTCTGCAATGGGGATTTTGCCTAAAATCTTCCTGGCTTGGGCTGTTTCTCATGTATCAAGTCCTCCTCCTCTGCCTTCCAGGTCTGCAGGCCCACGAGTGTCTCCCCCCCAGGAAGTTACACCCTGGCTGGTGGATGCAAGGCTATTCCAGGACCCCTAGACCGTGGAGCATGCCCCACTGAGGGTCTTCACCCTACCTTCCAGGGTAAATGTTCCATGACTTTGTCCATCACTGAGTTTCTATAATGTTACACTCCTCTATCTCAGAGTTATTCTAACCCACCAGTCCCTGAGCTTCCTAAGGACATGGATCATGGTCCCATCCATTCTGTATCCCTAGATCCCTGGCTCATAGTGACAGTGAAACCCAGTTGAATGTAGAATTTGGTACAGAACAGAATATCAGATACGGCAAACATTAAATTCATTGCCTGAATCTACAAATCATCACTTTCTGCTTCAGAGGAAGACATTCTAAGGACATGCAAATAACTTGCTGATATGTGCATCTGTTTATTAATAGTTTAAAAGGAAGACAACCAAAATTCAGGGAGGTCCAAAAGGCATCAGCCAGTGTTGCACAATCCAGGTTGACAGGGCTGGCACTGCTGCTGTGATGGGCGAGGCAAGAACTTTGCTCCATGGTTTGATTGTGAAAAGACAAATTCCCTGGAGGGGAATCCCTGGGCCAGCAGCATGACTGATCTAGCAGCTTCTTTAACATAAAATCAGATTAGAGGCTGGCCTGAGACTTCTTACACTGTGTGCATATTTTGCTTGCTCAATTTAGTAGACGCAGTGTTATAGGGAGAGCTGCTAAGCTCGTTCCGTGCTTTCTCCATTTTTTCTACCCTTTGATACAGAGTTAACTCACCTAGAGATTTCTTTCCTCTAAATTACTCTCCAGCTCAGCCCATTTGTAGCCATGAGAAACCGTCACCAAATCCGTCTCACATGCCCTTGTGTCCACTGCCCAGTCATCTCTCAAGTCTGCCCTTCTCTGCATCCCAGTTGCTTCTACCCTGATTCAGCTCCTGGTTATTTCTCACGGGGACGATCAATGTCCCCTTGACCCTCTTCATTAATCAATCTACCGTCAACATTTCCACTACAGTGCTATGTGGTTGTGTCACCATTGCTTGTTCAAAGCCATTCCATGCTTCCCTGCTGATTTAAAGACAGGCTTTTAAATAATGGCTTTATTGAGCTATAAATCACTTACTGCGGAACTTACCCTTTCAAAGTGCGCAATTCTGTTGTCTTTTATTAACAGAGTTATTCAACCATTGCCCCTATATTTAATTCCAAAATATTTCCATCACTCCCAAAAAAAGCCTATACCAATAGCATGAACTTCTTCCTCCCAATCCCTGGCAACCACTAAACTCTTGGATTTACCTATTTGGCACATCTCCTATAAATGGAATTCTGTAATATGTTACCATTTGTGTATGGTATCTTTTGCTAGCATAATGTTTTCAAAGTTTATTCATCTAGCATATATGAATACATCATTCCTCTTTATGCCTGAATAATATTTCATTGGGTGGGTTTTGTTTATCTATTCATTTGTTGATGGACATTTCAGTTGTTTCTCCTTTTTGGTGATTATGAGTAGTGCTGCTATGAACATCTGGGTACAGGTTTTTTGCGTGGGCACATGCTTTCATTTGCTTTGGGTTACTACCTAGGAGTAGAATTTCTGGGTCATTTGGAAGTTAAGGATTGGGTTCAGCTCCTTACTGCGGTGCCACTCTGGAGCTGCACCCCTCATCTCCTGGCCTAGACCCCTCTCCCCTCTCCTACCACAGCAGACGACAGCAGGTTTTGGGGCTCCACACATCCTGCCACCAGCCCGGACCCCTTCGAGACTCAGGTATCACCACCAACTGGGGATTCCCTTGGGAACAAAAGTAAATCCCTGTTCTTGTAGAGTTTACATTAGAACACGGGAAGTAGACAGAAATAAATACAAGTATATTGACAGGCACATACATGCGTTGCTAGCCAGTTAGTGACATGTGTTGTTTTCCTACAATGTGGCGTGACTCCTGTCCCAGCAAGAGCAGGAATTACATTTTCCAGCTTCTTTCTATCTAGATGCAGGCATGTGATTATTCGCACTGGGGTTTGAGTAGAAGAGATGTGTGTCACTTCTGAGAAGGGCACATTTTAAAAAGTGGGTGGTTTTCCCTGTACTCTTTTTTCCTATTTTCCTTTTTTAGTTTGCATTCAGGAGGTTTTAAGGCCATATGAGTTGACAACTCCTCACGACGGAGGGCGCCCAGGGCCTGAATCATGTGAAACGAAGCCACATGCTCACTAGGGACACCATAGTAGTGCTAGCAATTGGTGTAGGGCACAGACTGTCATCGACCAAGGTCACTGAAATGTTAGGTACATTTTGTAAAGCTGTTAGTGTTTCCTTATAAAACTGAAAATGACAGAGTTTTTCTATTAGTCCCAGTCAAATATAATCTATGTTTTCTAGAAACAATTGAATGTGCACTGATATTTGTTTGCTGCTTGATGCCTTTTGTATAAGAGTCATTTAAGCCAATCCCCCCAATTTTTCCCCCCATCACAGTATTCCCCAGAGCACGGCCAGGGCTGGCCAAGTGAGACAGAGCACGGGTTGCTGAAGAGTGTGAAGGAAAGAGTGTTGCCCACGGTAGTCACAATCTTCCCCACCCAAACACATGCAATTTCTTTCTGTTATCAGGCAGACGCACATTTTCTAGTCTTCTGGAAATGAACTCACAAACACCGTGCAGCAGAGCTCTTGGTAAGTGAAAGCATAACCCACAGCCCCAGGTCACCTGCATCCCCCAAAGCTGTCTCCACAGGTCGCACACATTCCACTTCCTGAGCGTGGAACCACTCAGGACACAGGAGGGAATTACCACTCACCTCAAACAGCAGGGCTCCCCAGCTCGTGCTTTAACTGGCTCAGCTCTTGGTCTGAATCCTTCTCTTTGGGCAGCTTTCCTGCTCTGCTCCTCATTCTCTCCTCCCTCCCCTCCCCTGGCGCCAACTGTTCATACCCCCATCCCTCACCACCTTCAGGGAGTCCTCCAGCCTCTCCAGGTTCTTTTTTTTTTCCTCATAGAACCTCAGTATTTCCCATTTTACCCTTACGCTCTGTTACACAATTGATCTTTTTCTGGAACAACCTTCCTTAAACAAAGAGCAGGGGTGTTTAAATAACTACAAGGTTTTATATCCTCCATGAAATGCAAAACATGCCTGCAGTATTTTCTGTCTTTTTGCCTTTTAAATGCCAAAAATATCTGCTCCAGTAGAAACCTTCCACATATCTTTATCAAACTGAATCAGTGGTTCTTTACAATATATTGAAACACTGAATGTACCTACAAGAGGCAGAATTTATTTCGAGGTGGGATTGTGATGGCAGATGCCATCTTCGGCAGTCATGCCACAGCCTGTCAGTCAGTTTGCCCAGTGGGGTGGCAGAAAAGGGGTGTTTGCACCAGACGAAAGCAGGTGTTCCGGGCTTATCTTTAGGTGACCGTTGTTTCATACTTAGACACCTGTGTTTTTGCATATTCTTTCTCAGACCACAACAATCCTCATAACGTTTGAAAATTCAGAAGTGGTTACAAACTGGCCTAAACACTTACTTATGCCTCCAAAGTGGGCTCAGTTTTCAGGTGTTTTGGAGTCTATGGACATGAGATTCATGGTACAGTGCTTGCTCCTCAGAGTTGGCAAGGTCTGAGTACCTTTCAGCTGGGGATATCTGTCTTCCCCATCAAATTGTTTTTGTTTTTTTGAGGCAGGGACTCACTATGGTTTAGGCTGTCTTTGAACTCACTATGTAGCCTAGGCTGACCTCAAACTCATGGTGATTCTCCTGTCTCAACCTCCCAAGGTTGGGAAGTACAGGTGTGTGCCACCACACCTGGCTTCCCCATCGAATTACTATAGTTGCACTTCATGTGAGCATTTACTTTATGGCAGACTCTATAATAAACACTTTCATGCTTCATAACTGCCACTCAATGGTCCTATGGAGTACCTGTTATCCCCTTTTACGCAGGAGGAACTTGAGACATAAGCAATTTGCCTAAAGCTACATGGTGAGTAGGACGCAGGAGACAAGTGTTGGACTCCTAATCTCGCTCTTTTAGCCACCACATTTCACAGCAGAAGGTAGAACTTCTGATCTTCACGAGTGACGCAGTGTAATGTTTGAACACAGATCCTTAGTCTGGTGTTTTTCTGGACCCCAGCACCTGGCTGGGCTGGTTCAGGCTGAGCTTGTCGCAGGGTCATGCCTGCTTTGCAAGTGGGCTTGCAAAAAAGAGCAGCATTGTCAGACTGCATTGGCATATTCTGATTTCATTAATGAATGCTGGTTTTTTGTATTTTGAATGAGTGGTGATACCTACAGTAATAGAATCTCCAAGTCTCCCATTAAAAAGGAACCTAACAGAGTGTGGTTCAGGCTTCCACCTTCAGGAAAGACAGGAGAAACGACCCTCTGGACATGTTTCCTTATCACTGTGATGGGGGTTGGGTGTGCAAGGCAGATATGTGACTTTGAGGCCCTTTCTGGACTGAATTAGAGGTCTGGGAGATGCTTCAGCCTTTGGAATGGGGATGGTAGAGAAAAGCCCAGGATTCCATTTCCCCACAGCATGAGGTCTAAGCTAGTCTGGCTCCAGTCTTTCTTTTGAAGATGGGGAGGAGGAAATGCAGAGTATGGAGCTGTAGGGACTGGATTTCAAGAGGGGTGTTGAGAAAGTAAGTAGGAATGGGAGCTGTCCCTTCCTACTTACTCAATTTTGCCGGTGGAATCTTCTCTTTGTAAATTAGTTTTCACCTTTCATGATTCCATTTTACAGGCTATGTAGACTGATTTATTCTCTTTTCTTTATTTATCCTCTTTCCCCTGTGTCTTCCCAGTTCCTCCCATTGGAAGCAGAGTTTTCTTTCTTGTTCCTTGATTTTAGGTTTACCATGTGACGTTTTTTGGTCAATGACTGTGACGGACATATGAGCAAGGCCTGCCCGCATCACAAGAGGAATATGCCAAGCTAGCCTATTGGTCTAGGGAGGCTATGAGACACATGCAGTGGATCAGATTGCAATTTTCAGCACAGAGCTGCTTAGGTCCACTCGTCTCATGTCAGATTGCCTCTAGCCTGTGAATGCAAAAGGCAAAATGCATGCTTATTACTGTGAGCCATCAAGATGTTGTGGGTTTTCACTACGTTGCAGTACTGGAACTGATAAATTAGTTCAAGATCCTTTTGATCCTCTTCAATGTTCTCATTACTCAATTATAAGTAAATAATTTCTCAAACCTTGATTAGTGTCTGTGCTTGAATCTAGATGTTTCCAAGTGCAAAAGGCCATCTTCAGGTGGGAGGACCATGACAAGTCTAGAAAGGAAGAGGTAGGAGATGCCAATCATTCTGATATAAGAATCTGTCCTTAAATAAGTATGCTGTATGACGAATGATTTCATTTTGTCTTCAGGTCAAAGCTTTGGAGCATTCAACTATGATGAGGTAAACTGAGACTTCTTGGGTAGGGAGCTTTGGATGTGCCTGGAATTTGCACATCTGAAATGTGAGACAGCGGAGGCTCCCTGAGAACCACAGGACTAGAAGGAACACTGATGCTATCAAGCCTTTCTACTTCCAGGGAGGGTCGCTTTTTTTTCTTTTATTTCTTTTTGTGGTACTTGGGATTGAGCCAAAGATCTTTGCATTGACCTACACCCCCAGCCCTTGTTATTTTTTATTTTGAGACAAGGTCACACTTAGTTGCCCACGCTGGTCTCCAACTCATGAGCTCACGTGATCTTCCTGTCTTGGCCTCCAGATCAGCTGGTACAACACGTGTGCGTTACTGGGCCCAGCTGCTTCTCATCTTTAAATCAAAACACCAAGTCTCCAAAGACTCCATGTCTCCTTTCAGCTACCATTTTCTCCTTTATAGCAAAAAGTCACTATTGTCAGGTGGCCAGTTATCCCCATGGCCTCCAGGCCACACTCACATGCAGTCCACCCCCCTGAGTGCTTACTTCATCCTGGCTCCTGGGTCACTGGACCTTCATTCTACTGTTGCTCCTTATCGTTTTCATTATAGCTCCTCTTTGTCTCCTCCTCCTTTAAGGTTGGAGGCCCCAAGGCTTAGTTGTTTGGTCTCTGCTCCTTTTATCCACACTAAAGTCATTCCCTTTAGACTAACTCAGTCTCATAACTTTAAATGCCATCATTGTGCTGACAACTGGATTTTATTTCCTGCTTGATCCTCTACTGGAACTTTATTGTTGAGATGTAAAATTCCTTGTATATTATCTATGGACGCTTTCTCTCAGATGTATGATTTCAAGTGTTTTATCCCTGTCAGGTAATATATAAGTAATAGTATCTGTACAAAGATTTAATTTTGATAAATACAATTTATCTATTTTTCTTTTGTTTTTTATACTTCTTGTATCACATGAAAGAAAGCATTGCCTAATCAAAGATCATAAAGATTTTCACCTATGTTTCCACCTATATTTTAGTTATAGCTCTTGCCTTTAGGACTTTAATCTTTTTTGTGTTAACTTTTGTAGTTATGTAGAGAAAAGAAATTCTTTATCTTGAGAATTGTGAAGCTCATTAAATTGTGAGCATAAATAAGCTCAAAGTATTGTATGGCAATGTACCTCAAAATCATTTTTAAGAAGTTTTAAAGTTTTAGTTCTATTAGTACATGTTTGCAGTTCATGCAGTTTACAATCATCCCAGGGACTAGTTACGTGTGCATACCACCGCTTCTTTCTGTTTTCATCCCCTTCTCTCCCCCTCTCTCCCTCTTCCTCCAGTTCTCCTATCCCATTTTTCATTCTTGTTTGTTATTGATCTCAGCTCATATAACGGCGTACAATGTTCACATTAATTGAGGTTCCTGTACATGGCATGTCTTTATTCTACACATTTCCCCTTCTCCTCCTCTTTGTCCCTCACTCTTGTTCCCGTGGAACACCTCTGAATTACAAGAGATTCATTCTCTTGTCCTTTTACTCCATCCTTTATCATTCTCTCTTGTACTTTGCCTCATTCAAATGACAGATACCATATGGTATTTAAATTGTGTGTCTGGTTCATTTCACTCAACATTATATTTTCCAGATGCATCCATTTACCTACAAAAGTGTCAAATTTGTCATTCGGTATGGCTGAGTAGTGTTCTAATATATCTAGATACCACATTTTCTTTACCCAGTCATCTGTGGATGGGTATATGGGTTGCTTCCAGGATTTAGCTGTTATAAGTTGTGCAGTGATAAACATTGGTGTGTGTGTTGCTGTAGTGTGAGTCCTAGGCTCTTTGGGGAAGATACCTAGATCGCTAGGTCATATGAAATTTCTAATTTCAGCTCTGAGAAATTTCCACACTGCTTTTCATAATGATTGTCCTAGTTTACATTTGCACTAACAATGAAGAAGGGTTTCTTTCTCATCACATCCTCACCAACATTTGTTATTGTTTGATTTCCCAGCGATTGCCATTCTTTTTGGAGTGGAATGGAGTCTTAAGCATTGTTTTAATTTGCTTTTCTCTAGTGGCCAGAGATGTTGAACAATTTTTCACATATTAGTTGACCATTTGTATTTCTTTCTCTGTGAAGTGTCTCTTCATTTCTCTTGACCATTCATTGACTGAATTTCTAATTTTAGGTAGTTTAATTTTTTTGAGTTCTTTTATATTCTAGATATTAATCCTCTGTTTGAGGAGTAGCTGGAAACCTTTTTCCCATTCAGTAGGTTTTCTCTTCACTTTACTGATTGATTCTTTTGCTATACAGAAGCATTTCAGTCTGATATGATCCCATTTATTCATTCTTGCAGTTATTTTTTGTGCAATTGTGGTTCTGTTTAGAAAATTTCTTCCTACACCTAGTGTTTAACCTATTTTATCTTCCAGTAGGTTTAACATTTCTTTTTAATATTTAGATCTTTGATCCATTTTGATTTTAATTTAGTATATAGTGCGAGATAAGAGTCCAGTTTTGATCTCCTGCACACAGATAACCAGCTTTTCCAGCAGCACTTATTCAATAGCTGTCTTTCCTCTAACCTATGCTTTTGGCCCATTTGTCAAAGTTCAAATAGATGAATATGTCTGGGGAAGTTTTCATCCTCAATTCTGTTCTTCTTTTGTTCCACATATTGTATTTATCACTGTTGCTTTGTAGGATAGCTTGAAGTGGTATTGCTATGCTTCTTGCTTTGCTCTTGTTGCCTAAAATTGCTTTTGATATTCTGAATCTTTTCATATGCATTTTAGGATTGTTTTTTCTCTGTCTGTAAAGTATGCTGCTGGTATTTTGATTAGGACTATACTGAATCTGTGTAATAGTTTGGGAGTGCTGGCTGTTTTGACAGTATTGATTCTGCCTATCCAGGAGTAGGGGACCATCTTTACATTTTCTGATTTCCTCTTCAACCACCTGTGGGGTTTTTTGGTCACTTCTATGGTCAGATTAATAGCTAGGTATTTCATTTTTCCTGAAACTACTGTGAATGGTATTTTGCATCATTTTTTCTCATTCCATTCATTGGTGATCTACAGAAATCCTAATGATTTTTGCATTGATCTTGTATCCTGCCACATTGCCTTATTGTTTTATATAATGTTTCAAGTACTATGCTGAATTGAAGAGGTGATAATGGACATCCTTGTTTTGTTCCTGATTTTGGGGGGGATGCTTTTAGTTTTTCCCCATTTAGCATGCCACTGGTTTTTGGTTTGTTATAAATAATTTTTATCATATTCAGACATAGTCTTTCTATATCTGTTTTCTTCAGGTTTTTTTTTTAAATCATGAAAGGTATTGGATTTTGTTGAAAGCCTTTTATGCATTTATTGAAGTGGTCATACAGTTTATTTTTTAACCTTTTTTTCTGTTAATGCAATATATTACATTTATTTTTTATTCCTACTGAGGATCGAACTCAGGATTTTACACTTGCCAGGCAGGTGCTTATGCTGCTGAGCTATATCCCCGGCCTGTATTACATTTATTGGTCTATGTGTGTTGAACTATCCCTGAAACTTTGGCATAAGACCTACTCAATCATGATTATATGATCTTTTAGGTAATGTACAGCATTCTACTTGCTGATGTCTCCATTCATTAAGGAGAACAGCCTATAGGTTTCCTTATGGGATCAGAGGGACATTGGCTTCCATAAATGAGTTTGGGTACACTCTATCCCTGTTAAATTCTTTGAAGAATTTGAGGAGCATTGGTGATATAATATTCTTAAACATTTTGTAGAATTCAGCAGTGAATCCATCAGGTCTTAGGCTTTTTTTAGTTGGTAGATCCTTTGTTACTGTGTCAATTCCATTGCTTCTTATTGGGTCATTAAGTAGATTTATGCCTTCTTAGGTTAGTTTGGCAGTTTGTATGTTCCTAGGAATCTGTTCAATTCTTTGAAATTTGTTAATTTGTTGAAATATAATTTTTTGCAGTAGTTATTCTCTTCTGGATTTTGACAGTGTCTGCTGTGATTTCACCTTTTTGTTTTCTAATTACATTGATATGAGTCTTTTCTTGCTTTCTCTTGGTGTATGTGGGTTAGGGGCTTATTTTATTTATTCTCTCAAAGAATCAGCTGTTTGGTTATTTGACTTACTTCTTTTTAGTCTCAATTTCATCAATTTCTATTTCATCTTTATAATTCCTCTCCTTAATTTTGATTTGGGCTGATTTATTGTTGCTTCTCACATATCTTAAAATTTATCATAAAGTTATCTGATTGAGCATGCTCTGTTTTCTTAATGTGAGCATGGATTGTGTTGAATTTTCCTAACCACTTTCATAGTGCCCCAGAAGTTTTGATGAATTGTAGAAATTTTAAAATTTGTTCTGTGACCCATTGGTTGTTTAGGAGTATATTGTTGATTTTCCAGGAGCCTTTGCCTTTTCTGAAATTTCTTTTGTCATTGATTTCTATTCTTATTGCACAGTTGTCTGGTAGTGTGCATAGGAATAATTTCTATTTTTCATGTTTACTTAAATGGACTTTGTAAACTAGTGATCTATTTTGTGTAACATGTGGTATTGGAAAGAATATATATTCTGTTGTACAGAGGTGGAGTACTCTGCACATGTCTGTTAAACCCATATGTTCAAAGGTGTGGTTCAGCTCTGGAATTTCTTCATTGGATTTTCCTTTTTTTGATCTGTCTCTTTGCAAAAGTGGGCTGTTAAAGTTCTCTACTATGATTGTATTAGTGTTTATTTGATCTTTTAATTCCATCAATTTTTATTTTATAAAGATAGGTGCTCCAGTATTTGGTGCATATATGTTTATCAATGTTATCTCTTCTTGTTGGATGATTCTTTTAACAAGTATGTGAACTTCTAATCAGTTTTAGCTTGATGTTTACCATATCTGATTTTGGAATTGCTATACCTCTTGTTTTGGGGGTCCTGGTGTATGAAATATTGTTTTCTGTCCTTTAATTTTTATGAATTTCTTTTCAGATTAGATGAGTTTCCTGAATACACTAGATTGTTGGATTCTGTGTTTTGATCCAGTCTGTCAGTCTGTATTTTTCAGTTGGAGAGTTGAGGCCATTTAACATTGAGAGATATTATTGAGATGTGTTGGTGGTTTATTATAATTACCTTCTTTATCTGTTGGTGTATCCTTTGTTTTTCTTTTCCAGATGCTTTTTGTTGCTACTTATCCATTGATTTCACTAGTTTTATTTATATTTTTAGCTGTATCTGATTTGTTTCTTCTGTCAAGAATATTAAGTATTTTCTCGAGAGCTGGTTTAGCACTCATGTCTCTTCTGAGCTGGTATTTTTCATGGAAATACCTTATTTTTCCATCTGTTTTGAAGGATAGCTTTGCTGAGTAAGTGTATCAGTCAGTGTTTACTAGAGAAACAGATATAATACAAGATATACAAATATATAAGAGTTTACAGATTGATTTACAATGGCCACCCAGAGCGTCAGGTGTGGAGGAGTGCAAGAGCTCAGTCTATGCACTGGGAGCTAAAGGAGACAGCCTGGAGCTCTGTGTAGTGTCCTGTGGGTGTCTGTGTCAGGCGGCTGAAGGGTCCGTGCTGGAGGCTGAAGAATCTGTGCTGAAAGCCAAGAGATGACATCCAAAGTGAAAGTGAAGACTGGAGCTTCTCCAAAGGAAGCAGAAGTGATTCTTCCTTCATTTCCCTTATATAGCATTCTGGGGACAGTCCTTCCTAGAGTGGATCTTCATGCCCAGAACTTTGCTGAGCCAGTTTATTAGGGTGTTACTTCTCAACTTGACACAATCAATCTACTGTCAAGAGTAAATTAATCTGGGTCCTTTGCTCTTAGGGCTTCAATACTTCACTCCAAGCTCTTCTAGCCTTTAAGATTTGTGCTGAGAAGTTTGCTATAATTCTAATTGGTCTACCTTTATATGTGATGATTTGTTTTCCTCTGGCTGCTTTAAATATCTTTTTTCTTTTTTTCCCTGGACATCTGATAGTTTAATAAGGATGTGCTTTGATGAGCTTCTTTATTCGTCATAATTGTTTGGTATTCTAGAAGTACTGCTCTCTTGTGCATTTTAAACTCATATTTGCAAATTTACTTCAGTGATTTCTGTAAGCATGTGAATCCATTGTGCTATCCTCTAGTTATTCTCTCATTGCAATTAGTCTTAGATTGGTCTTATTGTCATCTAGTAGCTGATAGATAATCTTCTCTTGTTCTCTTATTTTCATTTTGCTACTTTGAGCTCTTTTTTTATAACTTGCTGTTTTGTCCTCAATGCCAGGCATTCAGTCTTCACATTGGTTATTTGTGCAGTGTATGAATTTTACACAATTTTTCATTTCAGGTATTTCTGTCTGATATCTTTTCTAGGACTCCAGATCCTTGTTGAATCTGTCATTCAGATTTTGAAATGCTTGGTTAGCTCATCTAGCTTTGTTTTTTTAACCTATTTACACAAATTCTCCATGGGCATATTGGGTGAAATTACTGTGAATTTTTGGTTTATGTCTTCTTTGAACTCATCTATTTTCTTCCTCACTTGTATGACTTCATAGATTTCTGATGCTTGGTATTTGTTTTCTTCTCCCTTTGTGACTCTTTGCTCTTCCTTGGGAGAGCTGGTGTGGAAGGGGTTTGGAGTCTTTTATTTCCTTGCTTCCCCATTGTCCTATGTGTACCTTTGTTTATTTGTGTGTGTGTGCTCCCTCTCACCCCCTTTTTGGTGCAGAGTTTACTACAGGTTGGGGAATAGAGAAGTGACGAGAGTTTGTGGCTTATTTGGAGATTTTTAGTAGGATGTTGCCTCCTCATGAATAATTTTCAACTATGTCCAGTGTCAGTATTTACTCTTTTTTATTTACTTTAAGTGATTTTGACTCCATTCTATGTTTTGCCAAAAGAGTTACTTCTGGTTATAACAGCATCCACAGATTCACTCTTACAACACTTCTGTGTGATAGTCCTTGTAGTCATGCTTCCTTCCTCCCTGTGTCTGTTTTCTATGCACACTATGACAATTTTTAGTAACAAACTATAGAACTCATTCCTGAAAGTGGTCTTTCAAAAATCAGTTTTAGCCAGGCATGGTGGCGTATGTCTGTAATCTCAGCACTCAAGAGACTGAGGCAGGGGCACTGCTGCAAGTTCAAGGCCAGCCTCAATCCACAGTGAGACTGTCTAATTTTTAGGTGCTTCTGTGTGTGGTAGAGCACTTGGCTACTGGATGTGATGCCTTTGGTTTAACCTGCAGTACAGCTAAAAAAAAGAAGTGACCTTTAAAGTGATACAGTAATACTACATATTTATGTCAGCATCTTTAGAAAAAAATAGAAAAATAGAGGGAAATAAAAATATCTCTATTATAGATCAGCATTTCACTGCTTTTCTATTTTGTCTTTTGTCAATTTAATTTAAAAATCTTTATCATGTTTTAATGCTTGTCAAAAATATTTTAAATACTAAATAAGAATGAATAGTTCTATTAATTAACATTTAATTAAAATAAAGCTAACATTTAATTAAAATAGCCCATTAAAATGATAAAAATTGAAATAAAAATTTGAAAAAGCCTGAAACAGGAAGCAGTTGTGGTCTTAGCTAGGAAGAGATTTATTCTCTCTAGATTCTTTTTGTACCCTTTACCTTTTTTTCAGTGTGCATATATTGCTTTTTATAAAACATACCAATGTCCATTGAAAACATGTCTAACTTTTTGCAGCTTGTACTCAGAAAGTACTTGTAACTAAGGCTCTTTCCACCCTTGCTATTTTGGAGGAGCAAGTGGAAGCTTTTCCACTCCTTCTCAGGTCCTCAGCAGGGAACTCTGATGCCTTTCCTAGCAGTAAAGTCAGAGGACCAGACAGCAGAAGCAAGAGCTAGCGGAGCATCCTGGCTGTGTGAAGCCTTCTCGGGCTGCGTGAGACCCGCGAGGCATCACCACACACTGGGGTGGTGGCAGGAAAGTGCGCGGGGGAGGGGGAGGAGGGGTCTCCTGGGGGAGGACTGCCTTTAAAGGCTCCCCCACCTGAGAAGTCTTTTGACTTAAGGCCGGGAGATGAGCCACCCACTCTCAGCTTCCCCTGCACCCCGGTGGCTGCAGCCTGCCTCTCCACACAGCTCAGCCCCAGCCTTCCAGAGCTCCGAGGCAGTAACCGGCGGCGGAGGAGAGGGTGGGGCAGGGCCTGGGAGCCAGAGCCATGATCCAGAGGGAAAGCTTCTTGCTCTCCCTTTAAGTGCGTTACTTTATCACGTTTGATAGAAATTGATTTTCTAATAATATAGTAGCAGCTGCATTTCTGACCAGAAGCAAAGAACACAATGGAGAGTGGAAATTGAAATTAATCTCAGGTAAACAGTTCGGCAAATAGCAACTGTCTTCATTTGTGCTTCCATAACAAAGTACCAAAGACCAGTGGTTCATGCAAAGCAGAAACTTTCTGCTCACAGTTGTGAATGCTGGGAGTGTGAGATCAGGGTGCCAGTGCGCTACGTTCTGGGCAGGGTCCTCTTGTGGGCTGCACACTGAAATCTTTACATGGAAGGCAAGAGGGTTCTCTGGGATTTCTTTTATAAGGGACACCTGTATCATTCATGAGAGCTTTACTCTTGTGACCTAATCGCCTCTCAAAGAGCCCACACCAATATCATCACACTAAGGGTTAGAATTTCAATGTATGAACTTAGGAAGATACAAACATTCAGTCCATAAATTAAGCCCCTCTCTGTGCCAGGCTCTGGGCTTGATGAAGTGGATAATGACTTAAGAACCACAGGGCCCTGTTCTCAGAGACTCAGAAAGAAAATCAGGTGATGGCCACAAAGCTGTGTCCAGACGCGCAGGGAGGGAATCCTGCCCAGACTTAAGGCTAGGAAAGACCTCCTGAAAGAAGCATCTACGTCACAGAGATTTGAAGAGTGAGTGAACACGGCCAGGAGACAGACAGAAGGGAGTGTTCCATCTAATGACATAGAATGAAGGTGGTACCATGGGAAAGAGATGCATGCCACCCTCAGGCCTTAGGAAAGTCAGTAAATGTTCTAACTTCTCCCCCACTGACCTGTGAGAGAGTGGGCCAATCCTATGCCTGTGCTTGGGACAACCTCTTTGAGGCCATGGCTCATTCTGGACAGACCTCTGAGGAGAGGGTGTTCTCATTCACGGGGCCGGGCTTTCAGCTGGCTCTGCTCATGTTGAGCTTTTAATTCCTCTGCAGGATCCAGGGGCTACTTTGTCAGGGAACAGGACGGTTAGGTGACAGCTTTGGGGCAGTTTGGTTTCATTCTTTAATCTCCAGGCGATGGGCCCATGGCTGTCACACAGAGTGTCAGAGAGAGGATACTGAGGGTTGCAAATGTCATGTACATGGCTGCGGAAGGCACGCCTCTCCAGGAGAGGATTCTGAGGAGGTGGGAAGAGCAAAAGGCCACCAGAACCTTCACCAAGTGGGGCTGAGAATGAAAAGAGGCCAGACTAATGATGGCAGAGGTGAGCATGAGTTTGCCTGGGGCTGACTAAACTACAAGAACAACAACAATAATAATAGCAGTAATGATAAGTAATGCTTATTGATTGTTTATAAGCTAGAACCTACTTTAAGCACTTCACATATAGGAACTCAGAAGACTGGGAATAGAAGAGTCTATTATTAGATGTTTTGATTACACAGGGAAACTGAGGCACAGAAGGGTCAAGTAATTTACCTAACACGCGCTGTTTAGCAGGAGGGCTATGATTTAAGCTGATGTTATCTGGCACTATCCTACCTCTCAGTGGCCATGGACGATAATGCTGGTGATAGTATCCTGCCCAGTATTTACCATGCTCCAGCTCCTATTCAGGCCAGGCATTGTTCAGGCTTCTGGAGACTGAGTGGTGAGTAAGGCCAATAAAGTTCCCGCTTCTGCAAGGCTTGTATTCTAGTTGGAGACAGATGAGAAAATAAACAGATATAAATAATCTCGGGAGTGGCGAGTGCTGTGAAAGAAGAAATAGGGAAAGTGACAAACAATGATGAGAAGACGGGCTCGGCAAGTGCGTGGCTGTGCGAGCAGTTGGGGTGTGGAGTTGGTCAGAGCCCAGCCCTCATCACTTGCCAGAAAGCAGCGACCAGGGGCCTCCTGTGTCTGGGAAGACGCTGCGAAGTCAGCCACATTGAAGCAGTTTCATCCGGGCTATTTTTGCTTCTCAGAGACTAAGGAGCCACCCCAAAATTGTGGCACCCCAAAATTATGGCAGTCCTAGACATTAATGCTTAAAAAATAGAAGAGTGTTTTAAAATACCATTTTGCCATTTGTCCAGTGAAGTCAGACTTTTAGTTTGGCTCTTTATTATGTACACATTTTAACATTAAATGTGCTACTACTTATACTTGAAAAGTGATCCCTAAAGATCAAAGGCTCATAACATTTAAAGTACCAGATTTCCTGGGCTGATAGTCCTAAAGCTACTGTTTTTATTGAAGTGTTTGACCTTCTGGAATGGGCTGCAAATGGCAAAGGAGATTTCACAATTTTAATGCAATTCAAAGTAAATATCAGAGAAAGGTCAGTACCTTTGTATGGGACCTCCCTTTTCAAAATAAACAAGTGGAGCATAAAGCACTCTGAGTTTCAAGGCAGCAGCCTCACTGGGTTCTTGACCTGGCTCATTCAGCTGTGTTGTCACCCCTGGGCCCCAAGTCCCAGGAGCTTGGAAATGCATGACACAGGGTTCTGACAAAACTCCTGGTCAACAGCTGGGTCACCTGAGGAATGGCAGGAAACAAGATGAGCTTGGCTGCCAGGTGTCACAAACGTCTCTGTGCCTGTGACAGTCGGCCCAGGTAGGCAGGGGTCAGGGTCCAGAGGCCTGGGTGCCAGGTACATACTGGGCTGTCCGCCTCTTTTCAGAGGCCTATCACAGGGGCTACTTTCTGCTCCTCCACTCTCACTTGGTCTCCTACCCCCTGTTCCTCCTCTTTGTCTATTTCTGGTCGTCACCTGCTATGGGGGAGGAGAGACACGCTTAACTTCAGGGAGAGAGGTGCCCACCTAGGTAGAGCAGGGAGCCTTGGAGAGGACAGATCTGACCACAGGAATGGGAAGAGGAAGGAGAAGGGCAAGGGACAGCAGATGTCAGCAAAACACGAAGTTACTGCCTGGGATGGCTGCTGGGAGTCCTGTTTGGCGGGATAGCGGTATCCGATCAGGTGATGTCCAAATGCCCAGGCTGGGACACTGTCTCACTTTCTTCAAGAATGACTTGTGTGCCACCATCCTGGCTCCATGACTGCTACTGTTTCTTGCGGTGTCCCTTCCGGGGCACAACTTTCGTGACCCCAGCCTGACACATCCCATCTGCCATTTCCACAGCTTGGCTGTGGAGACTTGGGCTCCACTGCTCCCTGTGGGAGAGGCGAGTTTGAGAAAATTATGAAGACTGGATGCAGAGTGAATTTTAGCCACTTCTAAGTAGAGGCAGACATATAGGTCTTGTGTTTTCTCAGTTGCAGGAAAGCTGGAAAAAGTGCTGTTAATGGATGTTTATCATATGGTCCAAATGGGGTTCAGATTTTCCTTAGAAACTCACTGCTTTTGAGCCCCTCTTCAACATCGGAGCCCTGGCATCTCTGAGTAGATCTGGATATTTGGGCATCTAAGAGGCTGAGCAGTGCAGTTGGACCATAAAGCCAGTTGGCTGCTGGCTTGTTTCTCATCCAAGCTAGAGTCTTGGCTAGATCTGTACTGCCAAGGATTTGGAATTGCAGGGTTAGCCATTTTTCTTTTTAATTCCACTTGCTTGGTGCAAAGGTGAGCTCAATAATCTCATATATGAACCCCAAGTGTATCCTCCATGCCACATCCCAGAATGCACCTCTGCTTTACCTCTTGCCTTTTCCTTTGTGTTGAGTAGAAGGCTGGGTCACTCTGACTATACAAAGAGAGGTTGGAACCAGTTTCTAAGGCTCTAAAGATTTCAAGTGTCACAGTTTGTGATTGGAAAAGGAACATGCAAAATAAATTTTGGGAGTCAGAAACAACGAATCCTGAGCATTCCACAGATATCTATCATCACCCCATCCCCATGGCAGGATGGTGTGTGCCTTGGAGACCATTTCCTTCACTCGGGTTGGGCTGTGTTATTCTGGCTTCCAAGGCACAAGAAGAGGAGACCTTACTGTGACTTCACTTTACTCATATTTCCCATGCCTCACAACTTCCAGCCTGCTGTAAAGAAACCCATGGGTGGGAAAATGTCCCAGTCCCATCAGGAGAGTCACATTTGTGACCCAGGAGATAGGGAACATAGCAACACAAATCTTATTTGGAGAATAAGCCACTTCTGAGAGGACAAAGCTACAGTATCCTTCTATTGCTCTGGATTCTGCTGATCATAGCTTCTCACTCTTCACCTTGGCGGATCCCTAGAGAGCTATACTCCAAAGAATGTTTCATGTAATGGCTGAAAGACAGGAACTGAAGCCTGCCTCTGTCAGAGAGTAAGTCCAGTGTGCGATGAATTCAACTGATAAGTTGTGATATGTTGAATCACAGCTGATAAAGACAAGTCACCACCAGTGCTGGCATAATTCTGGCTTCTCATGAATTATTCTGCCACACTGAAGTCCTTCTGGCAGCTAGGTCACATAATCCATGCCCTTCCCCACCTGGAAGGAAGCTGTGACACAGCAACAAGAGGCCTATGTGACAAGGGCTTTTGGTAAACTGCGGAAGTTGCTCTGAGAATCTTACACTCATGGGAGCATTTGGAGCGTAGTTCCTTCCAGTCCAGCACTCGCAGCATCCAACCTGGGTCAGCAAGAGTCTCGTCTTGCTGGAGGATGTGTGTAATTAGTGTGCGAAGGCCTGGGGGGGGATTGGATTTTCAGATACAGCCATAAGTGAAGGAAAAGGCACATAACTGGGGAGGTGGCTCTGATGCATGCTTGAGGCATTTTCAGTGTCGTGGTTAGAAATCTATCTGGGGTTTCCCTGCCAGTCATGGTGGGTGTCTGGCTGTGCAAAGTTGGCTCAGTGACCACTGAGTACTCCACAGATGTACAGCTCTGACTCATCCAACATCAGCCCACATTAGTTTGATTGCAGGCAGAGAGCAGTAAACCAGTGCAAACGGAGACAAGCCTACTAGATGCTTTAGGAAACTTTCACTGTGCTCCTCCTTCTCTTTATCTCCTTTCCCACACTCAGCAGCAAAACAGCTAGAAACCCGCAGGCTCCAAGGAATCCTTAGAGAGACGGGGTGGTGCTGAGGGAGAGCTGGGTTTTCACAGAGCTGCAATAGTGTGGGGAGCAGGCACACACACCCACAGTGGGGCATTTCAGCCCAGTAGCCAGAGATGTGGTCAATTTCATGACAGCTGAAAGGGGAGCTGGAAATTTCAGATATCAGCTCTCAGCATGTGACCACTGGGAGGCCATTCTTTCCACTCGCCACTGGCCAGAGACATTGGATACTTAATGTACTTTGAGAGGTGGAATTTGGGATATGAAGGCATAAAAGAAGCCCCTCTTTAGCCAAAAAATGCAAAATCCTTGTATCAGTCAGGAATCAGTTACAAGAAAAGCATGTCTCTGGCTGAGGAAGCAGACTTTGGGCAGCCTCAGATATTTGAGAGGCTGAGGCAGAGGGATCTCAGATTTGAGGCCAGCTTGGACAACTTAGTGTGGGACCTTGTTGAAAGAAAGAAAGAAGAAAGAAAGAAAGAAAGAAAAAGAGAATGAGAGAGAGAAAGAGGAAAGAGAATGAGAGAGAGAAAGAGGAAAGAGAAAGAAAGGAGAAAAGCAAGAGAAAGGGAGAAAAAGAAAAAGAAAGAAAAAGAAAAAAGAAAGAAAGCAAGAAAGCAAGAAAGAAAGCAAGAAAGCAAGAAAGCAAGAAAGCAAGAAAGCAAGCAAGCAAGAAAGAAAGAAAGAAAGAAAGAAAGAGCTGGAGAAGTGGCTGGGGTAGAGTGCTTGCCTAGCATGCATGAAACCCTGGATTCGATCCCAGCACCTCCCTCGTCTCCACAGGCTCATAGAGTCCTAGGAGCCCTGAGCAACAGAAATGCAAGTGACAGTCAGGTGGACACCCCAACTGCTGCTGCAGGGCCCACCTGGTAAAGACACCATGCACCGTTGCTCTGCTGTGGGCCCACTGTGACACCCCACACAGGGCACCAAGCGCTGACTGGAAGCAGGACCTGTCAAGAAACGACATCCTGTGACCACAAGTGTGACTGCCTGTCATTGGGATACTGCTTGTTGGCCAGGGAGGCCTGCTGCTTGTTATGAGGGGCAAAGCCCGCCACAGACCTGAGCTACATAATGAGACCTCTCCCCTTCTACCACCAGTGCTGGCATAATTCTGGCTTCTCATGAATTATTCTGCCACACTGAAGTCCTTCTGGCAGCCAGGTCACATAATCCATGCCCTTCCCCACCTGGAAGGAAGCTGTGACACAGCAACAAGAGGCCTATGTGACAAGGGCTTTTGGTAAACTGCCCTCTCAGGGGGCTGGAGACAGTGTGAGGTGTTTTGGGACTTTTTGTGAGAGGTGGCTTCACAAAGGGTGGGTATGGGAGTACAAGTGTAGAATGACATATAGGTCCTTGGTGAGCAAATGGATGACAGTTGTCCCTCAAAGGCCTGAGCTTCTGACTTTGCTCCACTGAATGTGGCCTGTTTTTGATGCCCTCTCTCCTATGGGAGTGGAGCATGTGGTGCTGATTTTCTCAGATATTTTCCACTTAAGATTCATCATCTGTTTTTGAACCCCATAACTTCAGTGTAAAAAGATTAACCAGGAAACAATTCCTACTATTTCATTTTATTTTTCCAGATTTATTGAGGTATTATTGTATATACTGAGTTTTACATAGCATATACAATTGAGTACATGCAATAAAAATTATGTATATTAAAGGTATAGACTGATATGATTTGATATATGTATACATTGTGACATAACTGCAATCAAATTAGTTAACAATTCATCACTTCACTTAAATACCATTTTTGTGTGTATGTGTGCGAAGACCCTTAATATCTACTCTCTTAGCAAATTTCAAATAAATAATGTAGTATTATGAACTGCAGTCACCAGGCTGTATGTTAGGATCTAATGCTCCTGTTATTATAACGTTCTTGTTAAAATCCTAAATGGAAAAAATTACAATGCATGCACTTATTTACCCCTCTGGCCTCAAGTTTCTCATTTGTAATAAATACAGGCCCAATATTTTCCTCACAAGATTTCGGGGAGGGTTTGATGACACACTGGATGTGATGACATCGGTTTCTGGTTCAGAATGGTGCATGGAGCACATCTGTGTATTTTATCCACTTAGAAGCCCATCAAAATCACAGAAAAGCTGTTAAAATAATAAATTTATAACTGTGCTGGAAGAAAAGGTGCCCTCATCAGAACAAAACGTTGAGGAAGTCACTGGAATATGGTAGGTAGGTGGTACTGAAGTAATGTGGAAATTTCGTTGTCTTTTCCTGGTCGCGTTTATGGAGAGTTATTTATAGTCATACATCTTGGCCTCGCGTTGACTCTGAGAACCACTGCTTCTGGCTTCTTTCTTTCCAATTTCATTAAGACTGTTTTTGTTAAGCTGTCCCACACCCTCCATCTCCCTGAATTTAGTTCTATCTCTGTCTGCATCTTAGCAACATTTGTCATAGCCACTTCTTGGAACACTTCCATGACTTCTTCCCCTCTGGTAGCTCCTGTTCTGTCTTCTTGCCCAGCTCCTCTTCCTCTGCCTAATCCTTGAACATCGCCGTTACTGTTCTCAGGACCCTTCCCTGCATGCTGGCCTTCTCAGTTAGCCATTCCCATGAGCTCTAACATCTGTGTCCCGATATTTTCTATATTTCTATCTTCAGTGCAGTTCTCTCCTTAAAGATCCGGATTTGTATACTCAAATGTTGCATTGATAAAAAAAAAAACCTCTATACTTACAGAATACATAAAACATACAGAAAGGTTGCAAATATGAAAATAGCATATGCAAATAAATACCTGTATACCCTTTATTCAGATTCGCCTAATATTAACAGTTTGCTCTATTGGGCTCTCTCTCTGTCTCTGTCTCCCTCCCCTTTCTCTCCCCCTGTATCCCGCTTCCCTCCCTCACTCCTTCAATCTCCCTCTTCTCTCCCTCTCAGTCTCTTGTGCATATATATGTTACTTATATGTGTTCCAGTCATGTTCCTGTTCTAGGACAAAATACCTGACACTTGCAACTTAACGGAGAGGTCTATTTTGGCTCACAGTTCACGAGGTTTCAGCCATGGCCAGCTGTCTCCAACACGGGGACATGATGGAAGGGTATGGCGAAAGGAAGCTGGTTAACTGGGACACCCAGGAAATAAAGAGGAGGGAGACAGCTCAGGGAGGAAGGGCTGGGGGCAGATATAACCCCAAAGTCATGTCCTCATGATCCATCTAGGCACCCCAAAGTGCTTTACTGATCTTCTAGGCTTCTCTTAGGCCAATCAAGTTGACAATCAAGATGAACCATAACTTTCAGCCGGGTATGGTGGTGCACACCTGCAAGCACAGCATTTGGGAGGCTGAGGCAGGAGGATCACCACAAGTTCGAGGCCAGCCTGAACTACATAATGAGAGCTCTCCTCTTCTACCGCTCTCATTGCATCGCAGCTGCTCTCCTGGCTCATTTGGCTCCAGTCATACCACGTGAAGCTGGCAAAATAAACCCTTTTCAATGCGCTTCCTGCTCCCTGGAATATTCTCACCCTTCCCTCTTCTTTCCGACCCTCCCTCACCTCTCCTCTCTCCTCCCTCACCTCTCCTCTCCCTTCCCTTGTATTCCGGCTCCTTCTTATGTTCTGCATATCAGCTCTCATGTGGCCTCTTCCGAGAGACCTGATCTGATCACTGAGCTCCAGAAATGGTTGTAATCTTGGGAAGGACACCAGCATTGGGGCTCTAAAGAGTAGAGGAAGAGGGGAGATGGGATGTTGGACAAAGGAAGAAGAAGCAAAATGATTAAGATGCGGTATGCACATGTACCAGTTTCCCAGATAAATATAATTATTATGTATCACAAATGCACAGTAATAGAAAGAAATGAAAAAATATTTAAGTTGATGGAAGTTGAGAACAGAGTGAATGGTATGATAAAATATGTAACTATTATGAAACAACTTCCCTGTATGAGTAGGGGAAAGATTACCAACCCAAGTAACCTCAAACAATGGAATCTGCTGTACAGTAAGGATACGAACATTATATATAACAAATAAAAATAGATAAATAGGAAAGAGCCTGTGATAACTTCAGATTTCTGCAAGGAGAAGTACAGGGGTACCATCCCCGGGAGCTGAGTGGATGTGAGCGGTCCCCCGCGGGGTTCTGGGCTGGGGAGGCTGGCCTGGGCCTTAGCTCCTGCATAGCCTGCCTGGCTCACAGGGCACGGGCACAGGCGCAGGGGGAGAGTGGAGCTGCTGACCAGAACTCACACTACTGCTGCTGGGCTGAGGAAAACCCGCTGCTCACTCTGAATCCTCAGATGCCTATAAACAGAGCAGAGTATGTCCCATTATTTGAGGAAAGCAACGGTATGAAAATAACCACTCACTCAAGTAAGATAACTCACCTCAGAGGAAAGTTAGTATCTAAGGCAATAAAAAGTACACCTTGAAATGAGTGCAAGAGAACACCATTTACAGCTGGAAGAGAAGAGCCCTTTGAACTAAATATGGTTACTATTCTCAGATGTAGGCAGTCAACTCATCCTTGAAAACAAAATCATCTCTAAAAAAGAGAAAAGAATTAAAATTTTCTGGACTTCAGTTTTGTCAAGAAAAACCCCAATTAATGAGCCACACAGTAGAGTGGACAGAGCTAAAGACTAATTAGTGAGCTAGAGACATGATTTTCAAATTCTGTTGTATGTCAGAACCATTAGATTAAAAAGTTCCCACTTCCTCATTTTCACAGGTACTGATTAAATCACACTTCCTGGAAATGGGTCCAGGTAACATCAGTTTTTAAAACTCCACAAGTAATTCCAGAAAACAGTTGAATTAGAGTAAAGGAGATTTCTGAGGAGATGCAAAGGAAAAAAGAAAGAAACTTTGAAAAATATAGTTGAGAGACCAGCTTGACCTGTTTTGATCTAGAACTTTCCACATGCATGGGTGATCCAGTGGGGATAATGGAGAGGAGAAAAGTGAGGAAATAGCAGACCATATATTCATGGATAAAGACTCAGATAATCTGTCACTTGATACCTTTTTATGCAATGACTAAAACAGATCCTCAACTTCTTATATAAAACTAAATATATAGAAACGTTTAAAGTCAAAGGGATGCTAGTTTCCAGTTCTCAGGTGATAGAGTATAGGTGGCATCTGCCACCTTCCCTCTCAGTATTCAGCCTCAAATAACAGGGGAACGAGACACAGAAATGTGAACTTCATCTTTGATTCAGTTAGGGACCATCTGAGATCCAGAGCGGTGATAGTGAGGAGGGGCTGCCCAGAGAGGGGAGATGATGTGTGTGGTGAGGTGCAGAAGGGGCTGTGGCCATGGAGATTAGCGCCACTGGGCAGACAGTACCTCTGCAAAGTGGGCCCCAGCCAACTGGGGACCATGAGAGCACGGGACTGGGACTGAGGCTTCTCTGGACCTTTTCGTCTCAGGAGGCTGTGCTGCAAGACAAAGTCATAGCTGAGAGCAGCGGTCTGTGGGTGAGGCAGACAGGTAGGAAGGGGGGAATTGTGGTAACTCCTGTAGTTGCCAACCTTTTCAGACTGGGTCTTTAGACATATACTTTCCTGACTGGTTTCTACCAGTTCTGTCAAAGAAGCACATTACAATATTCATAGAAAATGAAGGTAATATAGCAAATTAAATATAGCATTGATATACAAATATTATAAAAAAAACAAAAAAGGTAAAGCTGTGATTATGCTTATGAATAATGGTACAGAGTTTAAACTAAAATGTTAGCTAACAAGATCCAAAAATACTTTGGAAAAATAGATCTCTATAATCAAGAGAACTTTATACCAACATTGGAAGGATAACTCATTATGAAGCAATGATGAATATAGATCATTGTCCTATAGAGTATAGACACAATTGGCTTCATAGTTGCTGATTAAGCCATTTGGTAAAATTTAACATGCAACTATATACATTTTTATTTTAAAGAGAAAAAAATCCCAGAAAAACCAATAAGCAAACAAACCCAAAGTAAACCAAAAACCAAAAAACAAACAAGAAAAGCAAAACAACAGCAACAACAAAAAACAATAGTGATACAGGTTTTCAAAACAAGATGATAGGAATTTAACAATGGTTGTTTTGCATATTGTTATCATCAAAATAGTTGCTCAGGTTACCAGATACAGGAATAAAACAAAATGAAAACAGAACAAAACACTGGATTTCAAAAACAAGACAGAAGGAAATCCCCCACAGTTGCTATAATGCATACTGTTATTCTCCAACTAGATGCTCAGACTACCAGCTTTAGGCCTGCTGTGTCAATCAAATAATACACGCATTAATTTATTATTATTTTTACTTCAGTGCTATCATCTCAGCCTGAGTTCCTCCAAATCAGTTGCCTGGTGGGGTGCAGCGGAGGGGGGTGTTGTTCTTCTCCCGGCCTGCGTTCCAGCGGGCTCACGGAAAGGTGCAGTTTGGCTTCTTGATTCTCTTCCTGTTCCCCGTGGCTGCTGCTGGTTCACAGTAAGGCCTAACATCCATATTTGACCAAAGTTCTTTTATTCAAAACAAAACACCCCACGTGTGGGTTGTCTTCCCACTGCCGACACACACAATTTAAAGACAGAGGTTTAGTTTGACTCTTGGCTTCAGAACTTTCAGTCTGTAATCAGCTGGCACCAAGGCAGAAATGTCACAGCAGAAGGAAAGCTTTTCAGTTCAGGACAGCAGAAAGCTGAAAATTAGTAACAAGAAGAAAAGAAAACAGCATAGTGAGACACAAAGCAGGGAGGCAGAACGCATTTCAGACTGCCCTGGGCCCACACCTGCTCTCCTGTGGTGACTTTCTCCAGCCTCAAGTTGTTGAGCAATCCATTCACAACGCACGTTCTATCCTAGGAAACTTGTTCTCACCCTGTCCTGGGAGTGCCATGATGGTTGTGTCGCTGTGGTGGAGATCTGGCAGCCAAATGAATTTATATTCAATTGAATGTAAATCTTTCTCCACACACATATGATGTCATGTAATAACAGTGGTGATAATCAGTCCCTTTCCCCACCAGGTGTGACACTTAAAAGAAAACAATTGAGTAAGGACTAAAATGTCCTATACTGTCAAAGTATATTTTTGCCTAAGCAAAGGTCTGGTGAGTGTGGGGATCCTGTGTGTGTGTGTGTGTGTGTGTGTGTGTGTGTGTGTGTGTGTTGTGTGACAGAGAGAGAGAGAGAGAGGGAGAAAACCAGACGTAGAGCTGCATACCCATACATTAGAGCTAGGGAATAAGAATCCTTGCTCGGAGAGAGTCTCCTGAGATCCGCGCCATGCTGGAACTTAGGGGGCCGAGCCAACCAGTAAGCAGCCTGTTGCCTACCGGGGCACGGGCTTAGAACCCAAAATACCACATCTCCCCCCCCCCCC